>JAOVYW010001399.1:0-16302 GCA_025775045.1 Hiodon tergisus | reverse complement strand
ATATCGCTGATTGGCAATTTGGAGAATTTTCCCAGATCTCTCCTGAAATTAAACTAAAAGAAGGGAATTGAAACACTGAGGTAATAATTGGCTGGTGAATGGAGATGCAAGATATTTTGGATCATTGATGCACCGTAATTGTGAGGAAGTCAATAGCACATTTTGTAAAAATGTGTGAGCAATAAAAAGGTCGTAAAATTAAATTTTATGCTGATGAAGTCATGCATCTCCATGTTGCATAAGCGCAAACTGGAAGATTTTGGGTGCTTTCCATGTGGTCCTGCACCAAGGAAGTCTGAGGTCGACATAGTTATTGTGTTCAACATTCGCTGGCATTGCCCTGGATCTCAGGTTGCCGAAAGCCCCAGTGTCAGTTTACAATGATTGGAATGGTAGAGGATCAGGGCAAGGCCCTGGCTGAATAGCACGTGGCAGCTACTGGGACTAATTAAATGTGTGTCAAGCAGAACCCTGCTCTGCTCAGCTTCAAATGCTTCGAGTCACGCCCGAGATCCTGCAGCTGGGAGGTGTGTCTCAGGGGCTCCCGTGCCCTCGAGGTTGACACCGGATGCGTGCTAGTCCCCCTCGGATCAGCCCCTTCCAGTCAGCCTGCCTGCCGGAGTTCCGTGTTGATGCCTGCGCAGGTATGGACATGGTACTTACATCCTGCAGAAAGGAGGGGAAAGCAGAAGAGTAACACAGAGGTTGGACCAGGTAGGGCGAGTAAATCAACAACTCACATCAGGTTCCCAAGAACACCCACCATTTCACACTGGTGAGGAAAAAACAGATTCTCAAATTTTCTAAACTTTTTCCCCTGGGCTCAAACATCTCAATCTCATACAACGCATAAAAATAAAAACAACAATAAAAAAATCTTTATAATAAATATTTTAAAATACATTTCTAAGGCAGCAACTTGATGAGACTCCATAGCCGTATCAGGGAGCTTTCAGGCTTTTTTCTTTCTTGACTTTGCCCCCGAGATCTGTTGCTAACTAACATTAAAAGTCGTAGAAAATCAGTGGTCAAAAATCTTAATGTCAGCTAACATTGCAACGGAAAAAGTGACGAACTAGCTAGCTAATAGAAATAGTAAGTTAGCTAGCTAACGTTAAGATTGTACATTTATCTACAAAAATAATTGTAAAAATAAAACCTAAACCTCAACTGATTTCCAGATGAAAGTCTACACTGATTGCAACCTGTACCGAGGGTGTCCATAGGAACAAAGTGGGGGCAAGATTTTTTTGAAACGCTGCTCCAGACTGAAGCTGAATTTAAGCCCTGGTTATATTAATTTGTTAGCGACTGGGTGTCAGGAATAGGTACTGCTCCCTAAAACAGCATCTTTTTTCCCCCAATAATACTGTTTGAAAAAAAAGTTTGAGATGAGAAAGAGAAAAAAAACTTTTAAAAAGTCCGGCATCCATTCATGATTTGCACCTTGAACAAGAGGGGTGTGGACAGAGTGCTGACTGGAAACCACAACAGATTTATACTCTCAACAGAAACACAGAAAGGTTTTAATAATACCTGTGTCTCCCTGCGAACTGCTTGAATATATGAAATGCAATAGCTACATAGCACAATAGCTACCTCTAACATACCTGAGAGGCCATTTAAAAAAACTTGCAGTCGAAAATAATGTCCTTGCTTTAATCTGCAGTTTAACACACAACCTCACACATTGGAGAGTTTCCTCAACGTCTTCATGTTTGCATGCATGGCATGATCGATATTAAATCAGGTGCATCAGTATCTCTGAAGGCTTTCTCATGCCTGATACCTTCTCTCCATCAGTTTTATTCTCCTCTATATTTCTGTGCACTAGAGTGCATGGAATCAAAGCTGTCATCCAAGTACCAATCACACACAGATTCCTAAGTGATGACATACAAATCAAAGACAGAAAGAATCCCTTCTTCATCTCAAGAGTGTAGATAATTGTGTCTGGCATCACATGGAAGCCTCCAGCAACAACCCTTATAAAATGTCAACGTTCAACAGTCGTTACCTTTTAGGTGACGTGTTATTTCCTTCCTTTTTTTCCTGATTGAGGAGGACAACTTTTAAATAGCTTTCTTTTGAGTTTTTTGTTAGACGGCCTGCACCCACTAGGGTTTAAATTGTCTGTTACAATGGAGTCCTCATAGCCCTTGACCCTTGTGGTTATATGTATTTGTTCCATTGGTGTTACCCTTTTAGAAACATGAAGTTTATAGCAAAAAGCATTTAAAACCTGGTAGAAAAATGCACACATCTGACATTCTTTCTAATACTGTCATTTGTTTGATATTCTTTCAGTTTTTGAAAATTTCACTCATACCAGTATGTTGATATTGTAATATTAATTTGATTTTAGTTAGAGTGTTTTAATTTGATATGCTATAATTCATGAAAAATGCTTTTCTGTTAAATATACATGTCTATGTCTATGTCAGCCGAGATCATCCATTCTCAGTCTAGTCAGGAGTTACAACACTGAGTATCGAATTGGTGTTCCCGTTCTCCAGGGTGAGAATTTTCAGGAAAATACTCAAGAGCAGGGAATTTGTTCCATCTCCCAGACTATGAAAAACATTCTTCTAGCAACAAAATGAAGGGAGCTCCAAACCGTTTATTACAGAATGATGGATTCTGATGATGGATAATTTCTATTCCCAAAAATGTTCTCACAGTCTGACCAAGCCCCACCCCCAGGAAGGATTATACTGTTATCGTGTCCTTCTCTTTGGAGTTCATGTTGCCCCCCAGATACATACACCTCATTTTGACTATGCCATACTCTACTTGAAGGATATGTCTTTAACAGCAAAGATTGGGATTCAAATCTGCATAGGCTCCTGATTGTGGTGGCCCCATGACAATCCAAAAAAAGTGGCTGTTGGCATGAGGAAGCAGAATAGCTTAGACGGATTAATCAATGGGGACCCTGGCCAGAAAAACCGGATACTACAGGAGGACAGGTGGATCTGTAGTCAGCCAAGGTAAGCAGACAGTCTACCGGTGCCCATTACAACTTGACTACTATTCACAGCGGGTACAGGAGTTAGGGTGTCGATACCCCAATGAACGGAGAATCCTTGAAGAAACCAGATACGAAGAATAGTCACAGCTGAGAAAAAGTATATACATTCGTGTTTTGTTTTAAAAAAGTTTACTGTTTATTTTTATTTGAAGGTAATTTGTGAGGGACAACAGACAAATGGTTCTTTTACAAGATCTTAAGGGTATCGAATCCCATTCCTCAGTTTAAAACCACTAGCATGAGAGCGGATGTTTGCCACCAGTCAAATGAAGTGAATGGCCATGTATGGCTTCCCCCACCCCTTAGATATTACCTGCTTAGTTGCCCCTTACATTACGGATGGACAATTTGCTCCTGTGAATGGCCTTACGTATGGACAAAATCCCCCCTCCCCGATAAACAGGGGCTTTAATTCCCTCCAGCCATTTTCCCATAGTGCAATGTACTGATCGGGACACTTCCATGTGAAAGCAGATAACTGGTTCAAAGTTGGACGAAACACAGACTCAGACTGCTGTCTTTCCTGCGGGCATTGGGTTTTATTTTGTTTCATTTTCACAGTCAGAAAATAAACGTTAGCTCGACCCAAACTTTCAGTTATGACAGATTTGTCTCTTGTACATTCATCAGACCCGCGGGCAACAGCCCCTTAGAGCTGGGTGACATGATAACGCTTATGTGACATTACTGGTCTATTTGTAGCAAGGTTTACTTTGTAATGCTTAATGCCAAGCCAAGTCCCACCACACGAGAAACACATTTTACGCCTCTAAATTATGCATACGCTTACCTAATGGAAAAATACAGAAAATTTACTACATTAAAATAATTGCTTCAATTTGTCTAATTCAAATCTTGATTTGACTTTTTGTTTTGTTTACTGCTAACTACTACACAGAACAACTTTTGCTCTGTTACTCTTTAAATATTAAATATTAGAAGACCAAAAGTTTATATTTATAAAGATATTAGTTTTCTGCTAAATAAAAAAGTGACTTGAAATGAAACAGAATAGGATATTTCTGTTGAACAATTCTCAAAAGCTGTTTGCTCTCGAGACAAACTCTGAATTGTTTGGAGTAGGTTCCCTGCTGTGGTCACCCCTGCCAGCTCCCTGGAGCAGCACCTTGGAGTGGGGGGGGGCACTCGGCAGGTCGCGATGCCTGCCTGCCTGCACGCCTGATCGCTAATGAAGACGGATGCCGGCAAGACGTCACCGACTCAGCGAACAGTCACCGTGAAGAGGTTATGCAACCCTGGCAGACCGTTTCCAGGTTTTACGGAAGGCCAGAGCTGGTCAAAGAACGGTTAGAGACAAGGGGTTAAGGCAAAGTCACACCGTGAGCAAAAAAGTTTGTAATTTATTCATCAATCATTATCTTACTCCTGTCCTGGAACCACAGCTGCAAGCCCTTTTTGCTTTCTTCAAACTCTGCATCTTTTTTTGTCCTATGAAAAAATAACTTTGTGATAGCTTAGCATGGCTCCAAAACCAATAATCAAATCAAATATGTGAACTGAGCAAGAAAAAATAAATAAAGATATGGAGGATTGTGGAGACTACTAGACAGGAAAACACATGAGTGAACAATGTGTGAGAGCATCTCCACAAACAATATTTTATAGCTGTGGGGAGGAGATTTTGCCTTGCTTGCAGAAAATACTGCCTATAGAGTGGACTCTTGATTTCTGTATACATTCAGGATTGCTCTGAATTGTAACAGATATACACTAAATATATATATATTTTTCTTCTCTTTCATTTCCTTGAAAATACAGAGACAGAAAATTACTTTCGGAGTAACGACTTAAACAAGTATGGAGACATGAGCCTCCCTGGTCCTACACATTGACTGAAATGGGAGAAACATTTTTGTATTTATAAGGTATACAGATATTACAGAAAAGTTACATGAATCTATCAAAAAAATGTACAAGTTAAACCATTTTTGTTCACAAGTCATCCTCGTATTTAATTTTCGCCTAAGATTGAATTATTATTTTAATTCAGTGACGATACCTTCACCCTTTCTTTTTTTAAGGAATGTACGTTGTATACTACTAACGCAGTGTACGCCATTTTAAACAATCCAGAACTATTTCTGCGATTAAGGCCAGTCCTTATTGTCAGTTATTTACCTTAATATTTTTGTAATGTTTATTTTGTGAGAAATTATACAATGTTACACAGAAAAAAATTGGTCAGCAAATAAAAACAAAAAACTGATTCTTTGGCCTACCTGAATCGAAGAGATGAACAGTTACTGTCACAAGTGGCAGAAAGCTAATTTGAGGAGCGGTTTGACTGGTGTCAGGATATTAAATAAATACAAGCAAACACCATTGTTTTACTGTAAAAATTTAAAAGTGAACAATAATTAAACCAGCTAGAAGAATATTTATGGACGTTGAGACCAAAATTTTTCAATGAAAAGTCCCTGGATTCCATGCAGCACGTAACTAAAACAGAGGGGAAAAAATTAATAATAAAAAAACTAATTACGTAGGTTTCCAGAAGTACCACACTTGCAGATTTGGTGGAAGAAAAACCTACAATTCAGTTTCTCATTTCATGATTTATACCGTTAACGTTTCTGATTAAAACAAAGACGGTTATAGGAAGAAAAAGATTTCTGCTAAAAAGGACAAAAATGTGTTCTATGTAGCATCAAATCTCAGTTTGATTGTTTCGTATCAATGGTCATCAATGCGAATGCCACAGCTGAGTGAACAACAGTTCTGCAAAATATTGGAGATGAAATGTTCCTTTAAAAAATATGAATTTAAATGAAAGTAGCAATTAGACCTCCTTTTCTTGCTTGATTGTTTGTTCGATTTCCCCACCATCTGTTAGCCTGTTTGTTTGTTTGGTTTTTGTTTTTTTACTTAAAGTTTAGGCACGCCATCAAAACCAAGAATGGTTCATTAGTAATTTCAAGTTGGGAGTTAATTGGCGGATGTTTCTCTCATTTGCAGTTTTGCACATTACTTCTTCAAGGCAAAATGTATTACAATGAGTTATAAAACTAACACTTTTACAATATGGGGATAAATTAGAAGACAGAAGCTTGATGTTTCCTCTCTGATTGAAGTGTGAAACACTGCATGCATGTAAAATTGAAGAACACCATCTGGTTTTAACATGTTCTCTACGATTAGGAAAATCAGTTACTGTCAGCAGTATCTGTGCTCCCTACAGCAATGCTGATAAAGTTACTCTAAATCTTAAGTGATTCTGTCATGAACAAACTATATTCTAATCTTTACGTGACTCACAACGTTAACCCGCTGCAATGCCAGATAGTTAATATATAATTATGAAGAGGAAAATAGGAATGTCATTGAAGACTATTGGCTGGGTTATATATATTATTTTTGCTGTTATTTTTCATTAGGTGCGCTTAACTAATTTGAGTGCCTCAAAAAACGGAGGGACAGAATATTGATTTAGCAAATTTCTATTTTAAAACAGGTTAATGTCGCCTCAGAGGGTATAAATTAATTAAAACTGAATAAATTCATTGTTTTTAATATTCTCTGTGAATTTTTAGCGTTTTGAGAATTTCAGTTGCGTTGAAAATTCAACACAAAACTAGAAAAATCCTTTGTTTCTGTTGGTGATGAACATGATATTTTTAATTGAGTGAAATCGGTACACATGATTTGGGAAGAAAATAAAGAATAATAATAATGTAGGATATGTAGAATAACAATAAAGGTTTTGATAACAAAAATCTTTTGAAAAAGCTACCAAATGAGATAACGATAACCAAAGGGAAGAATTATTTTTTTTTAGTTGGTTATAATCAGTACATTAACTGGAATGCTCAACTTCCTGCCATAGTTCTATGATTCTGTGATGCCGTTCCTACAACACACATTAAAACACTCCTCAATTCTGGAATTGGGGCTTGCAACATATCAACAACCGCTACATCCTTATGCAGACGACACAAAAATGCCTAAAGGCCGATGTGTCGGCTGTATGTTTACAGAGGGCTGTCCTCCCACGTTTCTGATGAGCTGCTTGCATTAAGCCTCCGTGTGGATACGATCCACAAATCAAATGGTTGTCTCTGATTTGCTTCTATTCTGCCCTCAAGATTTTGTGTTTTTCTTTGGTACTGAGGCCAAGATCGGTAGTTGCCAAATTTATTTTGGATTTTTTTTCATTGCATTGCTCTATTTTAATAAGACACTCTCTAGCTTTTTCTGGATGTAGTTATGGCCCCATGGCATTATTAAATATTGTGATTCGTCTTGGGTTCAGATGATGACATTGCTCCTCGTGTTTCTGTCTAGGATTACAGTGCAAGTGCTGGCGGAGGAATACGAAATCTTGTGCAACATTTCTTGAATTTTTTTACGGAACCGGGCAGGGTCGGGTAGTTCAAACGCAAATCCAACCCCGGTAAAATCTAGATTTAGGGAAATTCAGTCGGAAAACATAACCTTGTTTCCTGATTAGACAGAAGGATGCGAAGTCGGTAATATTTGTCACCAAACTAAGAGGGTTGGGGAGAAATGATATATGCACAAAAGTATTAAGGACTGATACAAAGGGGAAACGCAAGTTCATTCACGCTCAGGTGAGCCTGCATTGGGATCCACATAGTTTTCATTTCTTTTTGCGTGTGTGGCAGCTGTACCAGGAATTACTGCTACTGTATTAAACTCGGGAAGGGGATTGTAAACTTTTTTTTTTTTTAACCAACCCAGCCTGACCCTTCAAGGCCAAACGAAGCTAGGATGAAAAATACTAGTTGGAAGGTAGCGGCCCCGGGTTCCAGGGGCGACCTTGACTTGTTTTTTGCATTGAGTGAGCCAAAGCACTCTGAGCGCGGGTGAAACTCCGCACGCAGCTGAGCTGGCGTTGCTCATGCACGAGGAAAACCTTCACGCCAGTTTCTCGAGCATTTAGATTCACGCTTGTGGTTTCGGTTAGGTTCAGAACCATCATCTGTTAAACTGTTTAACTTGGAAGCGTTCTCAATGTGAAGTACATGAGGAAGAAAAAAAACGCTTTATTATTACCTTTTATTTTTATTTACAGCTTTATTTTGCTTTAATATCTATCAAAGGTCAAGCAGGAACGGGATGATTAGCTCTGTCTGAGACTTAGCAAAGCAATTTATGGTTTAACATTATCCAAAGATTCTGAAAATCTGTCAGGGAATTTGTTTATTTTCATCTGAATCACCTTAAAATTCTCTCAGAAAGTCTCCATGCTCCATGTTCCATGCTTTGATGGTTTCTTTGAGGGTAACATCAGTCTTATTAAATCTGTGCGGCTCATCACTTTACATTAGAGAAGAAAATGGAGTAGAGATCATCAAATGTGGGCCAAATTGCCTGTGGTTGCAGCTGCCCATTTGTGCAATGTCTTTTTGAAAAGGCAAAATCGCTTACAGGATGCGTCATCATTAGAAATTAGTATGTTACAGCGTCATTTATATTCTTGTTTAATAACAGTAAAGCTGATTTTGTGAAGTTTAAATGTGGTGGCTGTATAGGGATTGTAAAATTTGAGAATCCCTGGTTTTCGATGTTTTACTTATTGGACTGCCATACTGATAACAAGCACAGATGTATAAGATATAAAGTTTAGTGGTAACAGCCATTGAAATGCTATTGGTATATATCTGAAATTATCATTCAGACTGAATACACTTCATTTTTGTCCATTAGCATTGGCCTTCATCCTTCTCTTCGTGGGAAAGCGTTGTTTACACGGAATATGTAAACAGATAGTAGCGGCAGTTAGGCCCTCATAAAAATTGCTGTGAGAAGCACCCATACATTAGAATACCAGTTGAAATATGTTGATTATATTTATATTACAATTATATTACAGCATACTGCTGACACTTTTCCCAAGGTCAAAAAATAAAACATACTCTCTTTTGCTTTCATCGGAGTCATAATCCTTAGCAAGGAAAAGGTAAAACCATAAGGAGTCAACAAAATGAAAACCAAGTAAAAGGTATTGAATAAAGACACCCCCGTAAACAATGTAAAAAATACTTACAATTGCGCGCACGGCTGTCAGGGTCTTCATTTCCTGTACACAAGCGACTGTAGCGGTGGGCTGGGGAATAAAGGTTATGATAGGTGTGTGTGCTCCCAGGAAACCTCACTGAACGGGTGCCCGCGTCCTGGAACGGCCACGCTGAAATTCACTCACCTCGGCTCTGGTGGGGAGGGGGGCGGATGGTGGTTATGGGCGACCTAGGCTTGCCGCTGCGGGGCAGTGGGTCCTGATCGTGGGCGCTCGCCCAAAACCGCCGTGCGCGTAAAATTTATTTTTTCCAAGTCTAAAATACCAAAGATGAGCGCACCTTTTCCCAGGAGAAATCCTGGGAGTCACACCAGCCGGAGAGAAGAAGGGGAGGGGCAGGTTTTGGGGGGTGATTTTCGTGGGACGGATTACGGATGGAGACGTACAACTGGGAGGCTAAAGTTACACTTTTCTTCCAAACTTAGAGGGGGTCTCTCTCTGCTTTTTGAGAGGCAGGCAGAATGTTTTGAATTTCTCCTTTCTCTTCACTTCTCCTTCTTTCTTTTTTTTTTTTCCAGAGTTCATCTCAGCTTGATTATTTGCCTCTCAGAGAAAGGACAGCCAAATGCACTGAGAAGTTTGGGTTTTTATCTTGACAAAGACAAAAATAGGACAGGACACAGCAAAGAGCTGCTCAGAGTAAAGAGCACTACGCCCCCTTCTGGCTCTTCCCAGTTCTCCTTCTCTCTTTTTTTCTCTATCACGGTAGAGTCTCAAGGTTGTGATTAAAGTGGCACTGATCTTGACCAGATCAGATCCTGGGGGAGCGGTTTCACTGGAGGAGTGAGCTGGTCAGACTCCCAGCTCCCAATTGACAAGTGCCCCCAGCATCAAGAAAATCATGCGCTTTTTGTCACCGCCACCTCCTTCAGATGCCGATCTCTAACACTCCACTTTGATGTGGCCTTCCTCATTCTCTTTGCCGATGTTGGTATGGATAGGTGTGGTTTCCCGATGGTTTTATTACAGCTCCATCTCCTCCAGTTGCATTGTGGGCCTCTTGGTCGCCTACCCTGTCAACACGCGTGTGTGCAATTTGCACAGCTGAACAGACAGATTGATAAAATAAAATGAATAGCTGATTTCCACAGTTTAGTCTGTGAGGTATACGGAGCTACTGGGCTGCTCTTCTATTCTGCGTCCTGCCTTTTAATACAGATCAATATATTTAGTTCTGCAAAAACAGTGACAGCTGTGATGAAGTATTTTCTGTTAAACCATGAGTTAAATGTTACTGTACATTACATCGTGGTCTGCTATCAAGGTTGTTAATCTTAATTATTTTCAAGTTAGTTTGGCAGATATTTAAAAAAACGTTCATTCAATCAAAACTTCAAAAGCAATCATCAACCTCTTTTTAATTGTCTTGGATAAGTCTTTTTGCTAGCCATCAATAATGCACACTGTTTTGTTTAGACTATGTGTGATGACATCACTGCTAATTTCATTTCATTTCATAGATGTGTGTATGTGTGGTTGTGTGTGTGTGTGTGTGTGTGTGTGTGTGTGGCCAGAGATGGACATAGGATAGTACAGTAAGAAGGCTCTATGCCTTAATCACGAGTAACAGATCGCACACACATGCACGCACACACTTAAGGAACATCCCCCCGAACCCGCCTGGTGGTGCTGGTGTTAGCAACAGTGCCACTGGAGGGGGAGGGGCTCTGGTGTGCAGTGTGGCGCCACACAAAGGACTTCATGAACAGGTTATTGTCAGCGGTGGTGGAAGATGACGTGATGGGAGATTAAGGCCTTGTCCAACGTTGTTTTTTAACTGGTGGTTAAAGATAAATGGAAAAGCCGAACTGCGGTGTTAGACCACCTAAGGACGCCGGGAGGAACAATGGCTTTGCGTAGAAACCTCCACCAGCTTAACTCTGCTGATGAAGTCAACTTCGGTTTTCATTTCACTCTTGAGGGTCGCTGGATCTGCACTGTCGTTTCCTTCGTCCCGACGACCCGCCCCCCCCAATAGACTGTTTGGGTTCCCATTTGGGATGGGTTTGGGTGTCATCCCCGGAAAGGCCTGCCGGCGACTGGGCAGGGAGATTCCCGAGTGGCTCCATTACGCCCAGCGGGGAGGTGGGGTTGGGGATGGAGGGACTGCAGGGGGCGGTGGGAAAGGGCTTTGGCCGCCGGTTCAGAGCGCGGCGACTTTCACGGATTAGCCCAGGCGCTATTGGGGAGACTGAAAAGGGGGTTAGCGCAGCACGGAGGCAGCTTCAAAAAAAAAAAAAAAAAAAAAAACTCCCAACAGCTGGGGTGGGGGCTGCAGCCGGCTCTCTGTCGCCATGGCAACGGCATATCTCACATTTTAAGTGAAATGAAGACAGTTTGGCAGAAATTGGGGTATTGATTTTTCCAAAGTTTAATATGTCTATTAATAGATTTTTTTGGTGTGGGGGGATTGGCCTTTCCCTCGAGTAAGTAAATGTGTACCGTTTTGGAAAATTGGATTGAAGCACAACTGTTTGTAGTCCACATAAGATGTTTAGCATTTTATTTATTAAGAACAAAATTCTAAGATATTACTCAAAGGGGAGGAATGGCTCAATTTTATGAAAAAAGCACATTATAAGAAACCCCTGGGCTGTATTTGGGGATTAAATACGGAAGCCTCTGCATTTATTTTACAGTGGGCTGGTAGTTTTGGCAGGGCCCAACCGCCCAGACAAACTACTGCTATCATTCAGGGTGTTCTGACACTGTATGCCATTATCGGCCATTATCCTCCCTTCTCCTTATCTCTGCTCCTTGGATGTTATTATTTTAGCCATTATGTAGCCTACAATTTTTTCCCCCTATTTATTCAGTCTTTTTGATTTTTATTATTCAGAGTCGCCCAAGGGCCTGCCTCTTTCCGTGCGTCAATATCTCCTCTTGCCTAATAGAGGGGAGAGAGAACAAACAGTGGTGCAGCTTTTCACATGAAATGCCATGATCATTTAATTATTCATCCACAATAGCATCTGGTTAAAATATATGTGCCGCACGCATTTCTTTTAGTAAAATTGCTGCAGTTAAGCTCGATGGTAACATGTATATCATGGTTAGCCTTAACAATCTGATCTGTAGCATGAGGGCAGCTCGAGTGGCTGGTCGGTTATACATCAGCGCGTAATTAACCATCGTCAAGAGGAGATGTATGTGCGTATTTACAGGGTGCTGTATGATGCGTAATGATCAGCGGAGAGCTATTATTTGTGTGAAGCACCACACGGCTTAATTAAAACCAATACTTAGGTCTACCAGAACACAAATAAGCGTACACAGGGACACGTGTGCAGATCATTAGATAATAGCTCCATTATAGGATTTCCAGCCTTTTTTTAATTAAGCCAGCTCCTTAAGAAGAATGCGATCACGATTTCCGAAGATGAATTTGGAAGAACGGAGGAACGAGCCCAACAACACGTAGGGTTTTCACAGCACCCGTGTAATGCTGGGTATGGGCTTTGAAGCTGTGTCTTTACCGTGTCTGAATGGCTTTAATGCTTTCATGTTTATGATGGCTTGCTCCCTTTATTTCCACTCTCTGGGATTACACGCTTACACGCACATGCACACTCGCGCACGCACACACTCACGCGCACGCACACACACACACACACATGCAGCCGCGCGCACGCATGCTTGCATGCACGCATGCACGCACACACACACACACACATGAAAAGTACAAAAATATCAATTTGTAAAATAGATTGTCTCTTGCCTTTGAAGCATGCCACTGTGATTTACAAGCTGTCACATGACACTTCCCTTGCTTACAACTCCCCCTCCTGGTATAGTCTTCTGCTTTTCACGTTTAATTGTGACAATAATGCTCATGAAGCTCACCAGCTTTGCATAAGTAGCTAGGGGTTAGAACTGTCGGTACGGGAGCTATTAAAAGATTTTCCGGGCTTCCTCATTTTTTTACGTGCATAATGTGTGTAGAAATACCCCACTGCGCTATTAGCAACTGTGGGCGCAGAAGAGAACTGTGATGTAGACAAAATGAGAGAGCGAGAGAGAGCGAGAGCGAGATAGAAGAAAGTCTGACAAACAGGTCTGCATGGAAAACATACGTATGTACTACTTATACAAACTTCTTGAATTACTGTAGGTCCGTTATGAAGCCAGCGGAAAGGAAACAAAGAAAGGGATACAGTAAAGGCAGACAAGTCTAAAGCTGATCGGTGTTCCACCTTGGCCAAGGCAAATTGTTGCACAAAACAGCGTCCCTCCTGTGGATCCACAACGATCTGGAGGACCGCCTGAAGAGATTTGATCAGGCGTCACTTTCTCTACATCAGGGATTTCACTTTTCTGGTCCTGGAGAAACCCCATCCAAGGGGTTTTCCATCTCTCTTTTAAAAGCCAAAGACCCTATTGCTGTGAGAAGTCTAGATTGGTTTAATTAGGGCAATAATTAGTTGATTCAAGGACTTAAGTGCTCAGATCGAACAAAGCCCTGCACACTCAAGGGGCCTCCCTGCCCAGGACTGGGGACCCCTGATGTACAGTCTCCCCACAGTACCACAGCCTTGGGGCAGAGGAAGAATGCTCCTGATGGCCTCCAGAAATGTCATTTCACATTGTGCTCCATGTTGCATTAGGACAAATGAGGTCCTGAGATGAACCAACACTTAATTTCCTAATGTTGAGAAGAGAGTGTAGATAACTGGGAAGAATTCTCTTTTTAAAGGAATTACAAACAAAGATCTGATAGCTAATCAAACATGTTAAATAATCAGATCATCAGATGGTTTCTATGTGTGTGTATGTGTGTGCGTGTGTGTGTGCTCTGTGTGTGTGTGTGTGTGTGTGTGTATGTGTGTGTATGTGTGTGTGTGTGTGTGTGTGTGTGTGTGGGGGGGGGGCTGTTAGGTTTAGATTAGCAAAACACATGATTACGACGGTGACTTTGTTACAGGGAATGCTTTACCCCTCATGGACAGGGTTAATTACCTGCACAGGTTGCTAATCAGGTCTGCTGAACAGGTCTGCTGAACGCCTTGTTGTGACCAGAGACAAGAAACCAAAGTTCCAGAGATAATGGTTTTAATGGTTCATTTTCACCCGAGTGCACCAAAAGCTTAGGACTTTGATATTGATGCAGATCGTAGGGAATCGCACGTTTCCGTTCGGATGGTAGATTTATTCTCGTCATTTATTTAAGAAGCAAATCGTCTGAGTTCTATCCGTGGCAGATGAATCAAAGGTTTAAAGATAGTTATGATGCGGTAAAATGATCATTTTTAAAATCCTTATAGCTGTCAATACGGATTCAAATTTTTGTCAGCTTGCCGCAATGATGAATAATTAACGCCCTGCTTTTCTGTAAGTACAAAAACATCTGTGGCAGGACAGTGCCCAGTCTAGATACAGCTCTATCGCTTAAATTCCTCTGACATTTTCTGCCCAGGACCTCGACCTGGGGAATGTGTCCTTCTATAAAGCCATTATTTGTGCTTTGGTGAAAGCAAGCTATGTGCGAAGACGGTACGGAAAAGGGGCGGGATTCTGTTCTCCAGCTGTTCCTTCGCTGTGGGCATTACAACCACCAGACTGACACGGAGAGATCATCGTGCCCCAAAGTGCCCAGATAAAGGCTTGATCCTTCAGACGGGCACCCTGAGACCAGAGCGTTGGAAAAGGAGCAGCAGCAGATAGCACTCCAGTCACAAATGTGTGTGTTGGCGAACGCGAAGAAAGAGTATCTTGTCAGAAACCGTGCAATTTCAATTCTAATAAAGGCAATGGGATATTTAAGAAATTTAATGAAATATTTAAAGTCGGGTTCTTGTTTTTTTTCTTTTTCTCTTTCCTCTGATAGGAGCAGGTCTGTCAAAACAGGGTATCTGCTCGTGACTTTAAACAGCATCCAAAAAAAGCATAACAATCTATTATCAGTTTCCTGTATATTCCAGCTTTTTTCATGTTTCATTTTCCCCCCCTTAAAGATTCCTGTTTTGTTCACATTCTTGTAGGGTTTCCATTACAAAAACCACAACGTACAATTCATGTTTATATGAAATGAATGTCTCATATATATATATATCTTTCACAGTTAATGCTTCTACGGACTGACAGTGGTGAAAAACATTGTGCACCTTTTGGGTTTATCCAAGGAAAACTGCTGCTTATCTGGGCTGGTGTCAGCATGCAGCCTCTTCAGAAATTTGCTTAAGAAGACAGAACAAACATTGATAAGTGCACAGCAGACACTGTCACCACTGATGAGCACACACACACACACACACACACACACACACACACACGCGCACACACACTCGACCCCTCTGGGCATTTCCCCTGAGGCCCATTCACCTCCACGCGCTCTGGTTAAGTCCAGGCTGTCTTAACTTGCCCTAACATGCTTCTTTCTGAATAAACATTGAGCAAAAAAAAAAAAAAAGACTTGTTTGCACGCGCACACGCACACACACACACACACACACACACACGCGCGCGCACACACACGCACACACACACACACACACACACACACTCACACACACACAAGCAGACAACAGGCTTTAATGCACTTCTTCTTTCACTGACGGGCTAAACATTTAGTCACTCTCGCTAATTACTTTTGGGGGAAGAATAAATTCCACTTCAAAGTGCAGTGTGTATTTGGAGTCCAAGTCAACGCCTCCAGTCGGTGCAGGGGTTACTCCCCTCAGTGCGAGAGGTTGGGATGCCCCCAGATAAGGACTTTGGGGTCCTAACCCCTAACCCTGTCCGGGATATCAAAGCTGTAGGAGCAGTGGGAAGCACGCGTGTCAGAAAAACCCCAAAACCAGAACCGAAACGCATCAAAGAGCGAGCCAGTCAGAGGGGGGAAAAAAAACAAGAGCGAGAGGGAGGGGAAAAGCAGCCCATATCAAATTTCTCCTTATTCTGAGCATATTTGTAAAAATAAATATAATTAATCTCTCTGAGCTGTCATGTGCCTGAAAGACCCTGGCTGTGCCCAGGACCCCTCTGGGGCACTTGAGGAGAATTATGTGGTTGAAAGGACGTAGGAGTTTCTGGGAGTGGAGAAGAAAGAGCCTTTCCCCTGTAAATGCCCCTGGTTTTTAATGGCCAGGCTTCACTGAGTACCACTGGCCGGAGACGGAGGCGTGGGGTGGGGGGGGGGGGGGGTTTAGTGCACACCGGCAAAGTGGGTGGGGGGGCCGCAACGTGCCCCTGGCACCTGTTAACTTTAGCAGGATTT
>JAOVYW010001398.1:0-15644 GCA_025775045.1 Hiodon tergisus | reverse complement strand
ACACACCTCTACTGTGAGTATATCTAATCTAACACAAACACACCTCTACTGTGAGTATATCTCATCTAACACAAACACACCTCTACTGTGAGTATATCTAATCTAACACAAACACACCTCTACTGTGAGTATATCTCATCTAACACAAACATACCTCTACTGTGAGTATATCTCATCTAACACAAACACACCTCTACTGTGAGTATATCTCATCTAACACAAACACACACCTCTACTGTGAGTATATCTCATCCCCCACAATAAATGTATTGCTTATAATGCATAAATACTTTTTTCCATTATACTTTGCTGTTATTTTTGTGTGAGGTGATGATTGTGTCTTATAATGATATACATGTGTCAAGTGGACTTCCGCATAAAGGTCTATACCTTCAGGGTGCATGATGCACATCCGAGGTCCCATCCCTGTAGGGAGAAAGGAGAAACAACAGAGGTCCAAGGCTTATTTCACGGAAATGTAATGTGCACATTTATTACTTTCTTCGTCAACCACATTTAAAAAAGTCTCAAAGCTGTTCTCAGATCATCGTACAGGAATATAGATCATTTACAGACAAACACCACTCGTTATTGCTATCGACAGTAGCTTCCGTGGTCTAGAGAGCATTTTCTTCCCTGACTAGCAAGTCGAAGTCTCCTGCATTGTAGCCGGAATGGACATAAATTACGTCACGTTTCTCGGTTCTAGTATTCTAGTATAAGCCAGAAACGGAGCCGGAACATGAACACACACACACACACACACACACACACACACACACACACACACACACGCGCGCATATAAAATATATATTGGGACCTTTTACACCTTGGCGCCATCTACTGGATCAAATGAATCCCTCGGTTTGACAGGTTTCCAAGGAAATGGAAATTTACAAGTAACACGCTTCGATAAATTATGTAAAACATTTACAAGTAACACGCTTCAATAAATTAGCATTTCCTTTTTGGTAAACAGTCACGGAAAAAAACTGTGAAGCCTTCAGACACCCGTCTCTCTTCACAGTAATATCTTGCTGTTACTTCTGTTTATTATTGTCCGGTTTGCTCTCTTATGAAACAAACACAATTGGCAAACAAATGTGTATATATGCTTGTAAATAGGTTGTTTAAGTTTAGTTATATTTTCGTCTGGTAAGTCGAAGACCTTTTTAAAACTAAATATTTTTTTTCTAAAAACATGCATTGTGTTTGAATATCTGTCAACCAGCGTCGAGCGTGTGCCTGCTCATAGCTTAGCTTACCTTAGTTTAGCAGCTTCGTCATTAAAAGAACAGAACCCTAGCAGTCTCACCGGTACCCTCCTGAGATCACCGAGAGACGAGACGACAGGGCAGGGTGGTCTGGGGAGCAGGTTATTGGAATTTCTAAACTCTAATAACATGCTAGAAACATTTCAGTCAGGTTTTCGAACTGGGCATACCACAGAGACAGCACTTGTTAAGGTTGCAAACGATATTCTAATGGCATCTGATAATAACTTGGTGTCTGTTCTAGTACTGCAGCATTTGATACTATAGATCACCATGTCCTCTTAAAAAGACTTGACACCCACGCAGACATAAAAGGGACTGCTCTATCCTGGTTGTGGTCATATTTGACCAATAGATTTCAGTTCGTTAAAATAAGGGAAGACTCATCTAGATATGGAGTACCACAAGGTTCGGTGTTTGTATATGCTACCCCTTGGTGATATTATCCGTAAGCACAAGATCAATATAAATTGATTGATTGATTGATCATAAATGAGTAATACATGTCAAATTCACAAAAAAATTTTTTCTTTTGATTTCAATTTCTTTCCATATTCTTCCATGCTTAGTTTTGGAAGTAACAGCGGACATGAGAAAACATAGCACTGACATGGTAAGAAGTGTGTTTATGCGCTGAAAGGGGTTACAAGTATGATGATGTGTGAGGGCAGGGGGGAATTTAGTCCGAGAGGCATTAAACACCTATTACAAGTGGCTCTTCATTAACTGCATTTTAGCACACAGTGGTTTTCTTCAGTCCAGGAAACCAATAGCCTACGGAAGGAGTATTCTTAGAATACGGTCTAGATTTGTGCATCATTTCCATGCTTGTATCACAACCTAATCATGTTTTTTGAATGTGACGCACATTATTTGCATTCTCTCCGGTTTTAGTTTTTTTTATCTGAAATGCCATCACAAAAGGTTACCTTACTGCTACTGTGATGACCCGAAGTGCAATGTCATTGTTTTTATTCTCTAGTAAGTAAGACTCACGCGAACATTGTCATCGCATCAGTCAAACTAATTTCCTTATGTCAGGATTAAAATTATTTATTTTGTGAACTCAGGCATAAAACAGTTTGGCACGTTGTTTCTAGTAAGTGAACATATAACATAATCATAATAAATATGCGTAACATTTAAAATTTTATATTATTTTCCGCATACCTTCAAAAATAAAAGAAATAAATAAACAGAAGCCATTTATTTAATGACCGCCAGTTAAAGAAGCACTAGGTTTAAAATGACCTCGTTAAACATCAAACAAGGTTACAAAATAATTGTAGCAGGTGTTTGTTTGTTTTTTGACAAAAAAACGTTATTTTATTTTCTCTTCTCGTGTGGCTCAGTGGGTAAAGGCCGATCGCACAGTCATGCGTATCTTTCCAACTCAGGATTTCGACTGTCTCCTACCGGCTTTCCTGGTACCGTCCATCGGTTGATGAACCTTTCGTATGAGTTGTGTGGATGGCACGAAGGTGACAAAGTTTGGAGGATTAGTATGTCCTAACCCTCCCTATGTGTTGTGGTGGGAATCGTAGCGAGATTATTAGTCTTCAAATTAGGGAGATAAGTACGAAAAATAATTGTCGATTACAAATGTATTAAAATAGCTCTTCAGTTTACGTTGTATATATTTACTGTATGATGTGGTGTTGCATAGAGTCAAACACAAGACAAGGCAGTGGAGTATGTTAGTATGTTCTGTTCCTAGTCAGACTACTAATTTTGCTGACAACATACATAAACACAGTACCTGAGAATATGAAATACACAACTTTTTTTAAAATGAAAAATGAAAACGTGGTATAGCCTTTCTAACATAATACATAAACATGTTTAGGTGTACATTCCCGTCTTTATTGAGTTATAACATCAAAACCGTTTTCACGACTTTAGTATAGACCAAGTTCTAGGTTGAGATGTATCTTTCCTAGGGTAGACTGCATTTCCCAGTCCCTCTCACGAAGTTATTGCAAGAATGTGGGATGGTTTCAAAAATGATGAATGATCCAACTTCCTTTGTAGTCCACTGGGGCTAAGGACGAAAGGACAAAATCGGTCCCACATCGAATTGATAAATGTTGAAACTAGGCGTTGGTTATAATATATATAACTTGAGGACGGAGCGACGGTGACGTTAGAGGCGTGTTCAGTTTTTTTGATGTAAATCTCTCGGACAGTTACAGCTCAACCAACAGTTCAAACTCAGAAAACCTAGTTTCGTTTTATTAACACACCTTACCCAGCCGTGGAACCGGGAAACTACGGTTTAAGACGAATTAACACTAAAACTTTATAAAACCGTCCATTTATATCACACGCGCATGTGAAAGGAAACAACTGAGGACTTGGCTTAAGTCATGCTAGAACGAACCGGCAAGTAACTCAGCTTCGACACATTGTCCTGTATAATGTGGCGACCATCCCCAGAACGTGTCTTCCTAAAGGCATTATTTATTCTCTGTGCGTGTACAAAGGTAAGTTTTTTTATATTTTATTGTCAATATTTCTACTTTTCTAGCAGATTATCTGGGTACGTTTCTGATAAAAAAAAGTGAAAGTTCCTGTTGCACCTGTTGCCACAGGTAACTTCGTACATTTATTTAGTCATTCCAATTTCGGACCGGTATCTGTGTTTAATCTCCCCTTTTGATATTTTTTAAGAACTATTTAATCTAACTATTGTTATTGACCACTGATTTTTATTGAACTTGATTTTTCAAGTTTTTGCTTGCTGTGCAGCAATTTCTACATTTGTTAATAGATTCATTCTTAATTGGTTGTCAATTATATTTTTTAAGATCGGACTTTTCGATTATGTCACATTAAACTACAGAAAATCAAGTTAATTTAAAATTGAAACTTCTCATTCTGCGAATGAACCGTATCCTACTTTTGTAATCCGATGCCTGCGTATTAATTCGTCTTTATAACGGATGGCCGACATCTAAATGTAGTCGCATTTTATTTTAAACACTCGCAACTCACCGTAACCCTCACTTGCAGTAAAACAGCACATACAGCGAACAATAAATAATAGAGGTTGATTGTATATCTATATAAAAAGACAACACTGTTATGAAGAAGCATGGGCATTAGTGAATACGTTTCCTAATCAACGTTTCCTGGATCAATCCATCCAGCGCTTGGCCCCACCCGTAAAAGTAAGGAGGTCAGTCATTCCAATCCCTTTCCCACCATCTTCTCCGTGTTGGTATTCTTTTCCCCGTTTGGCAATCCCTTTGTGTATTAAACTCAATTTAAAAACATGCCATATTGTATGACCTACAAGCCTACAGAACTGCTGCCGTTTCTGGGTGTGGATTTCTGTGCAGGTTTCTGTTGGCAAATTTGTGCTAAAGTGTTACACGGTACTTTACGCCTAACGCCTTACGCATTATTTACAGTGGGATGTAAAAGTGTTTTTCTCAGTTTTTTGTTTTTTTGTTGTTGTTGTTGCTTTGCAGACGCTTTTTATCCAAAGCAAATTACAGAGCTTACATTTCTACATTCATCCATTCATACTGCTAGATATTGTACTGAAGCAATTCAGGTTAAGTACTTTGCTTCTTGAAGGCCTTAGAGAAGATTAAATGAGTAGTATTTGAACTGAGAGTACTGCCACAGCAAGAAGATGGCGCCTGTCAACTCCTTGCCCTGGTCCCCGCGGAGCTACAAAGCGCTTTGTGATACAATCACCCTCTCGATATGGCGAAGGCTTGTGGAGAGCCCCACCGTGGAAATGAAAGTCCAGTGTATACAATGGAATAGGGCCGGGCAGTCACACCTGGGGTCACACCTTCAAGTGGTTTACACAACATTTTTCCTGTTATTCACTTCTCCATGTGTGTAGACCTCGTTGCATGCGCTGTGCTAACACTTTTAGCCATGCCAATCCAGCAAATACATCCTCTGAATGGGCTTTTTATTTGGTCAGAAGGTGACAGGAAGCATGCTCTGGAATCAAAGCTCTAAGCCTCTCAGAATGTGACACCAACTAGCCACAGATGTGCTGCACAGGTGCTGCAAAGTAACGTTTTCGTACCAAAAGTGAGAGCGTGATGTCAAGTGGAAGGGTGTAGACCAGGAAAGTTGTCCCTCTTTCTTTCTTTAATGGTGGCTTAAAGATTGATTATGATTACAGTTATTATTGGTTGTGTTTTGTTTTATTTAGAAAAAAGGGAATACATAACAGATTTGTTGAGATTTGAATGCCACAAACACTGGTATATTACTGAGGGGCAATCAGTGGCATATTAGGTATTTTATCGTCACAATGAATTAAAAATCTTTTCTGGTCCCATATTCTGGTAAGACAGCATTGAGGGAGATTTCCAGAGTTTGTTCAGACCAGATATGTTTAGCCGTCATCAGTTCTTGATGTTCACACAGCAGATAAACGCCCAGGATGCCTGGAGAAAATCTTGTCAAGCCTGTCTAGGAAATACTTGTCGACATGGAGGTGATATCTATGTCCGTAATGTCACAAAACTGTCTCATAACAATGAACCCTCTTTAAAGTGGCCCACACTATCGTGGTGGCTTTTTGAAACCAGTCATACAGGAACACAGAATTGTCTACAGTATAATCTTTCTACAGCAGGGTGAAACAGATTCTTACACAGTACCGATACGCAAAGTGAATTTAATTTAAATTAGCCTATTGTTCCACTCTATTACCACTGTTGAATTTAGCATGTTACCAGACATAACTTGTGACTGAAAGGTTTCCAATTCCAGTCCCATTATTGGGATCTCCTTGGGCTTGGTACCTGATTCAGTGGATATTAGTTTCACTCATGCATACTTTTTAAAAAGTTTTTTTTCTGATCACATGGTGCAGCCATAGGAGGTGGTTTAAGGGGCTGGGTTACCTTATTGGTTTAAGTGGCTGGGCTACATTATGAGACTCTGTTAAGAAAATCTGCTAAGCAAATGAATGATAAAACCTGTATTTGTGTCTGTTTTTCTTGTCAGGAGTGAGTCTTTCTGTGTATTTTCGACCTCTTTACATTAAAACATTGAACACCTGGGGTCACTGACGCACAGCTGGTTCAGTGGCACATGGACGGACGGCGCCCCGTGTGGCCGTTTAGCTGTTTAAGCATCCAGCTATGAGAGACCTCTTTGTTGTCAGAAACAAAGACAGTACAGGTGGGGAAACCGTAGATCTGCTCTGTGGAATATTACACACGAAACCGGGTATTTCTGGAACCAGGGCTCTGTTTATATGCATACACATACTGTATATTGCAGGGGTAGAAAAAATAATGGTAACACCAAGCAATATATGAATATTTAACAACCGTTGGGCCACCCCATACCTTCAGAACAGTTATGGACCATTCTTCAATATGGAAAGACAGTTCTTTGAGAGAGGAAGGAGGTGATAATCTACTTAGCATCGTACGTTCTAGGACTTTCAATAAAGGTTCAGTGTTGTTTAGAGCTGGTGATCGGGGAGGCAATGGAAGGTTTTTCACTACATCCTGGTGTTCATAAAACAACCCCTGAATCCGTTCAGCAGTGTGTATGGGAGCGAAACCTCCCTGGAATATGGGAACAACTTGGGGCAACAATGTTTGCACCATAGGGTACACTTGGTCTCTTAGCTTTGACTTGGTTATTAACACTAGTTATTGCAGAAGTTACTCTATTTAGTATTGTATATATTATTCATGTTATAGAGAAGTGTTTAGTAGTGCTTTTTTCTTAAGAGAAAGCATTTTCCATTTCTGTTTTAAAACAGCCAACAATGCAAAACGAGACGAGTGTGCCCCTCTGTGTTCGTGAAACTGGGGGGGGGGGGGGTGAGGATTGAACGTATTGCCTTTGGAGAATAATTCTGCACGTTGATTGCACATACAAAGGGCCACAGTTCCCGTGGCCCATTTAAATGAGAATCCCCACTGTTAAATGGGGTCACTGTCTGCCCATGAGCGTAGGCTTATCAGGGGTCTCCGGTTTCTGAGTGCGAGGAAGGGAGGATGTGGCGGTGACGATGTGAAGTGAACAGTCCCCGTGTCTTTGTCAGAGCGTTCAGTATAATGGGTGCAAGGCAAGGGTGGGCGGCCCTGTCTAAAGAGACTTGGAACTGGTACTGTTCCATGAACTTGAAAGATTCTTTTGCTTGTTTGGGGTTTAAAGAAGAGCATTTGAGCTTGGAAGCAGACCGTAAGGTGACTGCTAGAAGTTTTTAGACAGCATGTGTGTGTGGTTGTGTGTGTGTTTGCTTCTGCGTACACAATTAGACAGCATGTGTGTATGTGTTTGCGTGCACAATTAGACAGCATGTGTGTGTGGTTGTGTGTGTGTTTGCTTTTGCGTGCACAATTAGACAGCATGTGTCTGTGTTTGCTTTTGCGTGCACAATTAGACAGCATGTGTGTGTGGTTGTGTACTGCTTGTTGTCTGTTGATTTGTTTGCTGGTTTCCTGCTTACGAGGTGAGCAAAAACTTACGCTGGTCAGGCTGTTCAGGCTATGCTCTTCCTGTAAGGTAAGTCTTGACCACAAAACAAAAAGCAGTTAGTGGCTCACACTGTTTATGAATCAGGTCTGCAGCAAGTACAGCGGGGGCTTGAATCTGGGAAGACACGGGTTCAGCACATGCACTCTTGCACTCTGCCGCTCTGGCACTACACGCCAATCATTAATATTTTATCACAGCCATGTGATACAGCCAATCATGAGTGGAAGAAAAGAGACACTTCAAAAATAAAGAAAACACTAATGAAGGTTAACTTTTGTTAAATGTGGTTTTCTATTTGCCAAAGTTTTGATTTGGACCCAACCTGGGTCACTTCAGATCATACATCGCTTAAACTTTTAAAATTGCATTTGAATGTGTCTGAAAGCATTGTAATATCGCTGTGTCTAAAAGCATTGTGATATCGCTGTGTCTGAAAGCATTTTAGCATCGCTGTGTCCAAAAGGATTTTAATTTCGCTGTTTCCGTAAGCATTTTAGTATCGCTTTGTCCAAAAACATTTTAGTATCGCTGTGTCCAAAAACATTTTAGTATCGCTGTGTCCGAAAGCATTATAATATCACTGTGTCCGAAGGCATTGTAATATCGCTGTGTCCGAAGGCATTGTAATATCGCTGTGTCCGAAGGCATTATAATGTCGCTGTGTCCGAAAGCAGTTTAATGTCGCTGTGTCCGAAAGCAGTTTAATGTCGCTGTGTCCGAAAGCATTTTAATGTCGCTGTGTCCGAAACCATTTCAATGTCGCTGTGTCCGAAACCATTTCAATGTCGCTGTGTCCCGATGTCAAGAGGAAATTAAATGTCTTAAGCACTTAATGATAGTCCAGACTGCTCTGCAGAATTGCCCGTTCCACATTGTCTGCAGCACAAAAGACTCTCAGTTAGCAGACCAGCTAAACTTTGCTTTTTAAAAGGGCTTGGTTCCATACTTTCCATTGTATTGGCCAACCAGATAAACTGCACTGCATTGTAGTTTAGAGGGAAAATTTGAAAGAAACAGGGAAAAAATGTATTTAATATTTAGCTGTGGCCTCTCTGCTACACCATCTCCCACTTCTATTCATTAAACATTTAATTTAGTTAATTCATATATAGTGCCATGCACAGTGTCAATCTGAATTTTGACATTGTAATCCTGGGACCTATAAAGCATTTTAGCAGGACAACAATAATGACAATCTAGATCTCAAAAAAGACATACCTATGTAAAAATTAAAAAAAGGTCCGTCCAAATTTATAATGTAAAGTCTAAAACGACTGAAAGTACTGAAAAAACAACAACGACACCCCATTATTGTTCTACCCCGAGTGCCGTGATATGGCTCTATAATTTTATTTATTCATTTGTATCTGTGGCCTACAATATTTCAAACAAATTTTGTGGTACAAACTTGTTTTCCCTAAAAAAGTTTTTTTTTTTTTTTTAAGTTAACTAGTTAAAATTTGTTTAAAAGGGTTTTTACCCTTTTGTGTTATGTCAATCAGTAACACATTGCGGCTAGTTAATGTTTATATTAAACAGACCATGGCCTTCTAACAAGATATTTTGTCTCTCTTTCCTTCTATATGAGATAATATACTCTGTGTTCATGCATAGTATTTGTTTAACATCCTTAGTCATCTGATTATTCGGTTGAGAGATAGATAGCATTAGCCAGGGCAACTTATAAGATCCAAATTACTACCCGATCTCGTATGTGTATTTTATTTTATTGTTGGTGAAAAATAGAAAGTTCAGAAATACACAACAGTAGTGACAGATGCATAATTCAAAACTGTCAAAAAATGATCAAAATGTTTTTACCTTCTCAGTGAGGGTGGGAACATTTCCCAAGATATCCGTTTGAAATGCCCTGCATTGTAAAAGATGTTTCTATAAAAAAATTAAAAAGTGAAACTGTCAAAATGTTTGTGTTCTGTTGCAAAAGGCCAAAGGTGTGAGCTGAAATGCTTCATGGACTGAGCGTTTTACTCACTTTTAAATCAGACCAAAACAATCCTGCTACAGTATTTCCATATCCCGCTGCATTTTTAAACAGTTTGCACTTAATATTCCAGGTGATGACTTAAAAACCTGCATGTCTGTGGCTCTCAGGTTCCCAGTAGCTGGACACACCAGGATAACCCGGCATTTGTGACTGTGCAGCAGTCTGTCAGTCGGCCGGGAGGATGAGAATATGTAACGGGAAGAATCCCAGAACAGCTTCCTGGAGGCTTGTGGGTTAAACACGCTATTAGTAAACAAGTCTCCCACTGTTGGGCAACAGTTGGGATGACCCAGCAGAGATCTGGAGAGCGTTTAAGCCACATAACTCAGGCTGGGGACTGAGCGACTGGGTTCTCACGGACGTGAGCGGAAACCCGCTGCCACTGCAGGCCTTGTTTGTACTCTGCTCTGAATGGTTTCGTGGCAAATAGCAAAGAGATAAGGATGTGTTACCCATGCCCGTAACATTAACCGGAGTTCTGCAGTGTGGTGTAAAGGGAAGTGACAGAGAAAGAGGAAAGAGAAATAAACACTTAAATTTGCTGGGAGAGATGTTGGTCTAGCTTTGTAAAAAAGCATTAGCTCATGCAATTTGTTTTCATTGTTGATACTGATACGCTATTGTTCTACAAATGTTTTTCAGTTTATAAAGAACAAAACATCAGATAAATGGTAAATAACTAGAGAGCTATTTGAAAATTGCCCGTAATGCCGATTAGTCCAAACTCAGGGTAGGTTTTTACCAATCCAACATTTTAAAAATATATATATAGACGGAGACATTGTTTTTTGTAGGCAATATTTCATCCGTGCACTTAGCGTTTCAGCTATTTGTGGTACTTTCTATTAGTGGACGAAAGGGCACTTAATTCAAGAAAATGTTTAACGGCATTCTGTGGTTGTTTCCTCCTTAGCAAATCATTTGACATGCAAATGAGACACTGCAAATGTTGAAAGGCATGCTTTTAACACAAAACTCTGCATGTTGAAGGCATTTACTTAAGGTCATAAGTTAGAACCTTATGGAAATGAAATTAATCACATCCTGAAACATGTTCCTACTTGTTTTTGTTTTCTGTGTGTTCTGAAGTTTCAACTTTTGACCACACAACAGCAGTTGGTCCCTTCTAGCACTTTAGGGCGATACACTTCTCACCCATCTGCCTGGTTTGTTTAGCATTTACTGCGGCTAGGTTGCGACTGCCCGAGTTTCGACGGGCTGGTCGAGCTCATTCAGCCGTCTGCAGGTCAGCAGCTGTAATTAGAGGTGGCCACTGTTGAAGGGGTAAGGGTGGGTGTGCTGTACCAGCCACTGAAATCAGCGTTTGGCTACGGGACAACGGGGAAGTGAGGGGCCTCCAACTCCTTCATTGTCGTCTGGCCCATCTCACAATGGAGCCAGCTCCCAGAATTCAGTCTTTATTAGACATAAAATCGGGCTGGGCCGTCCCATGTGCACAGCCGTCAGAAACAATAGGTTCCCTGCCTCGGAAAGGGCAAGGAGAGAACTCATCCCCAGAGAGACTGAAGTCCCGTGTAGGCCCTTTCCTGAGCCAGAACCTCAAGGCTGGACTCTGGTGCCGCTGTAGGAGTGTAATAAAGAGAGGCCTTCTGTGCGTGGCTCTGTCCAGTCAGAGTGGACCGTCCAGCTCCAAACAGCCAGGACCAGGATCTACTTTTCTCTCTTTTTTTTTTTTACCATTAGAGAGATCGGGCAGACCTTAATACCGAGGGGGCCGTTGGCTATTTTGCACTTCACGCATTTTATAATCAGAGTGAGAAGCACGTTGAAGCACGCTGAGGAATATAAATACCATTGTGGATCCATTTGGAATGACAGGTGTAATGTTTGTTAAACAGTTACTGTTGAAATGAACTCCAGGAAGCCAAGTTGGTAATAGCTGGCGTTTGCTTTAGGCTCTGTGTGCGTTCGTTTGTGTGTCCTCAAAAGTAGCAGACAATAGGAGGAAGGCAATTCTTCCCCTCGGTCATTTTTTAGGTTTCACTTCCCTGTGTTTGATTTAGATGCATGATGGGCTGGCCTGACGTAACTGAAATGAAGAGTACAGCGATGACATCCTTGTTCATAACCCCAACCGGATCTCTATAAATAACAAATCCATAAGGAGACATTTGCTCCCCAGGACTCCCGTTTTCACTGTCTGTTTTTACTGATCTTTTGTGCGACTGTAGTATCAAATGATGTCATGTAAACAAAAACCTGTTTGTCAAGTTCTGTATTGTTCCGACAGTTTTGTGTAGTTCAAACACTTCTACATAAGATTGCTTGGTCATGCACTGGAACTGGAACTAGCGTCATTCATGAGGTAGAACTCAGGTGATGGGTTTCGGGAAGATCTGATGATTTGAGATTTTTATGCAGATGTCCTACCTAACCAGAAGATATGCCATAGCTGGGCTGTGGGTTCTCAAAGAAAGATGAGATTTTTGATGAACATTGGTGACATTGGTGTAACTCTTCTGGATTGAAAGTTGGGGAGATTGTGCTTTTTCCAACCATGCGAACTTCAAAGTCTAATTGATATACATTCTCTTCTCTAGAGCGGCTCTGTTAAACTGTAGTGAAATAGCGTCCTCTGCTGGCATTCTGAATGATTAATCACTCTTTGCTTGAATCTCATCTCGTTTCAATGTGTTCATGTGTTTTGTGTTTAATTCAGGTTTTTCCAGAAGACCCATTTTGTAAGTAAAATTTTTTTTTTTAAATGAAATAAAATCAGTTAATCAGGAAGAGGATATTGAGCTTTAAAAAAAGCATTTTCGCTGTATTGAATGAAAGTATTGATTGGGTGAGGCCTCTGACCGGACACCCAATCAATCCTGTGCTACAGCACTGGCTTGTTTGTATGCCATTTAAACTCTTTTCTGTCACAGTTAACAGGTTATTGAGCCATTACTTTAGAATGTAAGTAAATCTCAATTCATTTTTACTTCACTGTATAGCATTTGTCACTTCCATGTCACGCTATTCTTTTTAGGCTTGAGTGATGACAGTTTTCAAGTCACCAGCGGAACATCCAGCATAACAATATCAGTGAACAACAACGAGACGGAAATCACAAACCTGAATGATTTTACCATTAACGTGACCCGTAAGTGTGCTTTTCTAATTCTGAATCACCAATTATCTTCTCACTTGGAATCAGTAGTTGTGCAAATGCGGCTTGGCTTGTCGCTATAAACCCTGGCGGTTTTTCTTCCCCGATCCAACCGCCTTTAATGCGCTTGCTATTTTACCCGCGGACCCTGAGAGAGACCGTACGAGAGGGTTAGCGCCAACTCACCTGCCGCCCTTTCCATTCGTGCTCTCCTGGTCACGTGCTCTCCTGGTCACGTGTTCTCCTGGTCACGTGCTCTGCTGGTCACGTGCTCTGCTGGTCACGTGCTCTGCTGGTCACGTGTTCTCCTGGTCAAAAGGACATGATGAGAACATCAAACCTGGGATATCCTGTTCATAGGGCTCAGGCTGCACTCAGGCACATGCTTCTACCATCTGGATGCTTTACTTTATTTATTTTTTTAACAATAATTTAGAAGTATTCTCCTATTGACAACCTCGGCATTTCAGACCTCACCTCACCTCACCCCGGAGATACGAGACTGTTATAAAAAGCATTCAGAAGGCCTCAGCTAATGATTTAATAAAAATAATAATAACATTTGTTAATAAAAACTTCACGAACAGACATCTGCATTGTCCTACAGACATTTCTATCCCATAAATTGTCAACATTAGGTAAATGCGGTTTTGAAAACGAAGCAATGTAGTCAGTGCATCAAGTTATACAAGCCTTCATAAAGGGATGGTATATATCAGTCCTGCTCAGTTCAGGCAAGCGTTCTGACCAGAAAGTTGCAGGATTAATATTGCACGATTGATTTTCTGAATCATGGTTTTAGATTTGTTGAGTAGTGCAATAAAGTCAGAGATTTCAGAGATATCAAAGATTTCAGATTACTGCATAAAGATGTTACTACCTAATGAACTTTAACTTTTTAAATTCTGAATTTAGAAATCAACTCTGCTGAAAACAAGTCAGTAACATTTGAAAACCTGACCCCTGGAACTAAATATAATTTCACCTTCGTTGGTCTGTGTAACCACACACAAGGTTACTATACAAGTAAGTATTAAGGTTTATTTTCAGTCAGAACAATCAGTATTTAAGTATATAAGGCACTTTGTTTTATACACCTTTTCTGCACATTGAAACGCCAACATCTGTCCTTTAGTTTAAAATACTTTCCAGTAAATATTGTGTCACAGGAAGCAATGAAGACAAAAACTAAACTAAACGAATGTATTTACGCTGTATGATATCACATTTGCCACGGATCAGAATAACAGCAGCTTAAAAGTCTCTTGATTTGTAATACAGGCTTAATTTAGCATGTGTTTTTTGTGTGTGTGTGTGTGTGTGTGTGTGTGTGTGTGTGTTTCTGTGTTCTCACATAACAGGGCCTAATCCTCCTGGAAATGTGACGACAACTGCTAGAACAAACAGTTCAATCTCCATTGCCTGGGACATGCCTATTGGCATGGTGGAATCTATGGGGGTCAGCTACATTGTCTACTCTAATATCCATTCAAACGAAAGTACTAAGGAAGAATACCCTATCTCCCAGTTGATGATTACATTGGATAATCTTACATGCGGGACCCAGTACAATATATCAGTTGAAACTGTGGGGCCAATGAATCTGAGCAGTGAAAAGGTCTACAAGACACCGTATACATGTGAGTTTCTCATAACCCACTTCTGCCTTTTCAATCTCTCATGATTTGTGTTCTGCTCTTGAGGTTTCATAGTTTCTGGAGTGGCAGCTATTAGCATGGGAGTTATTATAGAACCATTGAAACGTTTAAAAGCCTTTAGAAGCATTTAGAAGATTAGAGGAGACTGAGGAAAAAACAGCACATATACCCCATTAAGCTGTCTGCGCTTCCTGTCTGAAGTTAACACTCCCTGACTCTTCTCTGATTTAATCTTAACTTCAAAATGTTTGGCCTTTCTCAACATTGTGAACAAGAATAAATGGCTGTCATAGCACTGGGTTTTTGACAAAACTCATCTCAGACTGTTCAAACCCATAACATTTCTTCTTCTAAGATTTCTTAGAAAACCCCTAGACAGTGGGTGATTAAAGCAATTTGAATGAAATTACAAAAAAATAAATAAATAAAACAATCATTTTTGTCAGGAATAAAGATCAATTAAAAATTACTCCTGTCGTAATAGGTTGGAGTACTGACTCCAACCTACACTGACTTACTCCAGGAACTCCAGGATGAATTTATTGCTGTGCATGTCATCTTCATTAAAGTGGTTACTGTCATTACTCCTGTTTATCACAGTACCCAATCCGGTGCACGACCTCAGATTGGGCCCAGTGTCGACAAACACTGTAAGCCTTCAGTGGGAGCACCCTGCCTGTGTTCAGCCTAACAACTTTTACAGAGTTTGTGTCATGGATCGGTCTGATTGCACGAATGAGACATCAACGCAGCAAAACAATACGGTGATCACTAACCTTCAACCGGGAACCATATATAACTTTACCGTCACCACGGTAGCATCCAATGATAGCGATTCAGAGATCCGCTCTGTGTCGGCCACCACAAGTAAGCAACAGATTTTTTAACAGTAGGGGTGGTGAAGTGTGTGTCACATATTTACAATGGGAAACTGGAAATAGATATAACGGTCAAAGAATTTGCACAGTAAGCCCTGATATCTTCTCAACTTAAATTCAAACCTGAATTTTCCTCCCCAAACCCCTCTCTTTCCTGCACAGAACCTGATATCATCAGGAACCTCAACATCACTCAAATAACAACGTCGTCTGTTTCTCTGGAGTGGCTTGTA
>JAOVYW010001395.1:2400-14227 GCA_025775045.1 Hiodon tergisus | reverse complement strand
TGAGCATTTACTGATCGCCAGGCAACAAGTTCAGGTATGTGCGTGAACCTAAAAGGAACCTGAAACACTTGGAGATGGAAACGGTGGCATGTTTATCACTGGAGCTCCATTCCCATTGCTCTAATTACTCATAAAGTGTAAATACAGGCATTCAGGCACACCCTCCTCCAAACCAATGGAATTCTCTCCCAGAGGAAATCTACTTAACAAGTTAATTGCACTCAATAAAGCCTCAGATGTCTGGAAATAAATGCATTCGACAAAAATCCCTGAGGAAAACTGGCTCAGTTGGTGCTTTTATTACAGACTCGAAAATGGATGGATGTCTGTAAAATGCTAGTTCATTTCTTAGAAAAACACAAAAGTCAGTACTACTTTTCTTTAAAAAATATAATTAATGCCTCAGAAGACATATTGGTGAAACATTCTTCAAGAAAAAATGCTATCAATGTTATTCTATTAACTAACTATTTAAAACCCAACCTTTCTCTGCCCAGATTAAAGAAGTATTTAAGATTTAAAAAATGTTTTTGTCTCAGACATGGTAACGTCTGTTTTAACTGCCCTTCTTTTAAGAAATATTTCTTTATAAGACGATATATGAATAAAAACACTCTTCTTCTTTGTGAAGATTAGCTCTTACAATGAAATCGTTTTTTGTTTTGTTTGTTTTTTACTGAAAGAAAACCTCTTAACGTGCGGTAATTTTTACCACTAGAGGGTAGTATTCCTCTTTAATTTAGCTTGTGTATTTCCTTGGCAGCTGCAGCATGATCTCACAAGCAATAAAACTCCCTTTGTGTTGGATTAGGTGCAGTCTGAACAGATGAAGGACCTTGGCTGCGAAATATAAACGCGAGAGGAGTATGGCTGTCCTGAAAAGCTACTGGCACTTGTAATTTTATAGACACAATCGTCATAAAGCTGATGGGGTGATGTGTGTGAGACAATGAATTTAGTGCTTGAATTTAGGAGGTGGGTGCAGTAGTGCAAATTCCCATCAAATAGTTTATAATAATTTGCAATGGTATACAAAAGTTAAATGAGAAAGTAAGCATTCAATCCAAGAACTGTCAGTAGCAATCTGTCAAATCTCTACGGATACACAGATACCACCAAAAATCAGCTGTTACATCAACGTGAATGAATGTTTTGGCACAATTCAATAAATAAAAAAAGTTGTGCGAAACTCGCTGTGATACATGCGGCCTCTTTTGTGCCCGCAGTATAGAGTTGTCTGACGGTCACTTAGACAGCCTCTTCTCACGGGCAGGATGTCCCTGTCCTGCGTGCCACAAAGGCGCATGTATTCGGCCGCCTTGGAGCGGGCCACACAGATGGCCAAAAGGGACCATTATTTGGGTTGAGAAAGGGCCGAGCGATCTCACAGGCCAGACAGAGAGAAGTATTGTTTTGCTAAACCTCTTTCATGACTGGTTAGTGGCTTACTGTGCAATGGGCCGCAGCGTTTCCACCGGGGAGGATGAGGGGGCAGAGAGAGAGAGAAAAGCTTGGTTCACAGGGGCCGGCTCTCTCCACACGAGGATCACAGGCGGGTCGGCTCGCGTGGGGCCCGTTAATGAACTGCACTTTTCCCATGATTCCGCTTGTCCGTTAGTACGAAACTGCCTTTCCTCCCCCCCAAGTGTGGACAGACGACGGGCGCGTCCGGTCATTGCTGCATCACCGTAACCGTTCTAGACGATAGAATACACACGCCGAGGGCGATTTGTTTCACGGTTGAGCTTTTACCATCAGATTTAAGTCGCTTTCACAATTAGACCGCGTGTTTCTCCTTTGCGCCTGACAGTTCCTCCCGGGTTTAACCCAGCCGAGGAAGCCGTTTGTTTATTAATAGCGAGCCAGCTAGCCCAGTAGTCATTGTCATGCTTTCTGCTTTCTTCTGTAAGCACATGCCCGAGTCCATCTCGAGGGGCGACCCGGGGCTCGTCCCGGTAGCTTACGGGGAACTCACTCTCACATTTGAGACCGTATACCCACCTCATCCCGTTAAGACCGGTATTTATTTCTCTTTCTGAAAGGGCCTTACAGGACACGCGATGTGCTTCGTGTTTGCATTTAGGAAGAGATTGGCAAAATCCCAACGCTCAGTTCCTTATTTTTGCACGGGACACTCCCCAAGGGGAGGACGTGATTTGGGCCCGCTTTAAAATGATATTTTTAGTCCTCCTCAAACCATTTCCACCATCCTGCCTTTGAGATCGGCTTAGATGATAATAGTTGTATCCGTTTAAAAGATAAATATTTCAAGGGCATTGGCATGTGTACACTTTGGGCTGTAATTGCAGACAGCATACCCTGTTCTTGTGAGTACTAAATTAGCAAGTTTTTATTGCTTTACTCGCCCGTTCTAATCCAGCACTTTATAACGTTTTGTGTTAACGAAGCAATGCTTGCAGACAGATGGTTTCTGCCATCAGAAAGTGACTTGACCTCTACACAAACAATGGTGCGTCTTGAAGACGGCTGTTGTCATGTCCGTCGGGGCTTTCCCACATGCGGCTGCCAAAAAAAACACAGAGTAAGGGGCTCTCTGCGAGGTACGTTCGCTCACAGATGAATAGCTGACCGGGGCTCATCGCTGGCTATTCAAGGACAAGTCAAGGAACTGGAGAGCGCCCCCTAGCAACACCCGTTCACCCCCTACCCCTCTCTACTGTCTGCTGAGATCGTGGGCAAGAGAAGGACAACGATGTAACGGTTTACCCTGCAACGGTGTCCTCACAGCGCACTCAATAATGACTGATGTGTGGCTTTCCATCTGCTGTTTGTTGTCATACGCTGCGTTTCGAGGCAGACTTTTAATCCGAGGTGACTAGTCTAATCTGTTGTGTTTCTCCTCTTACACAAAGGGATAATAACGGAATAGTGAAACTGCATCATCATCATTTTGAATCTTCTTCCTGAAGAGGACTTGCAGGGGCATCTACAGCTCGATTCCTGTCAAACACGAGCTGAACCATGAATCTGAACGAAACTGACGGGAGAGAGAGGCTGGAGTGACACTCGGGGTGGCAAGAATGTTGGCACTCTTTTGCGGCTGGGGAAATTTTGCGCCGGCTAGACAATGCGTCTGCCTCCGCCAGCCTCGGAGCAGGGGATTTTTTTTCCAGAGAGCGTGCCTTTGGACCGCATGTTCAGGGCTGATACATAGGGAAGCAAGACGTGGTTGAAATGCTCGACACATGACTGCTGTGAAGGCGTGGCGTTTGAAGCCAGGAGAGGTTTTCTCTCGGGTGAGTCTCTCTCCCAGGTGGGTGATCCAGGATGCCACTGGTTCCCAGTAAACGACCCCCACACCAGACGGACCAAAACATACAATCCGTCCTCAGTCGTTGCTTTACAGTCACAGGTGATGAACCAACCCGCAAGAGTGACATCCTTAAAAAGGCCAAGCCTTTTCCCCTGGGGCATGCGGCCTTTTCCCCTGGGGCATGCGGCCTTTTCCCCTGGGGCATGCCGCTGACCTGCACACCGCTGGCCTCCACACCGCTGACCTCCACACTGCTGATCTCCATACCGCTGGCCTCCACACCGCTGACCTCCACACTGCTGATCTCCATACCGCTGGCCTCCACACCGCTGATCTCCACACCGCTTATCTCCACACTGCTGATCTCCATACCACTGGCCTCCACACCGCTGATCTCCACACCGCTTATCTCCACACTGCTGATCTCCATACCGCTGGCCTCCACACCGCTGATCTCCACACCGCTGATCTCTACACCGCTAACCCACAAAAGCCACATTGCAATCCTCCACACCTGTGTGAACCGGAAGATCTGTTCATCCGAGAAATGGTCAATCAGGCCTCTCTTGTGCTGGAAACCAGTACTCATATTCCTAGTCAAGGTGGGCTGAAACGTGCAGAGTGAGGTGAGTGGATTCTGAGAATCTCATTCTATCCCCCGCATTCCTTCTACGGTCACCCGTCCCTCAGATGGCTTGAGCATCGGTTAAACAACCTCCTTGGCCGCAGTGCATGAGCTGTTTGGTTTTCGCGCTTACTCTGCGCCGAGGGGGTTTGCTTTTCACGTCAACGCGAAAAAAGAGCAGCCAGCCGCGGGGACAGGCCGAGTAGGTGCCGGGGTCTCAAACGGCCGAGAGAGGCGGGAACACGGGGGCCGCACAGACGTGTCGCGGGACAGCGGCGTCCTCTTTCAGACACACACAGGAACAATATATGGGAAATTTGATTTGGACTCCCCTTGCCATTCTTCTTGAGCTAAGTGCCATCCATTTGCCTGAAGAATTAGATTACTGCTGTCGGTCGACCTCTCTACCTTCCCTGCGGCTGTATCCTTTATACAGCTACAACAACATACAATTGGTTTGCGTCCAATTTGAATAAGCTACAAACACGATCAGGTTACAGGTTATCCGGCAGGAAAGAAGAAATTGTCCCAATAAAGCATGCAATAATGCCCATACAAAACGATCATTTTAGTTTAGGAAAAATTATTAGATGACAAAAAGATCATATCAAAGAGTTATTAGACATGCAGAAGGTGCTCGTAAAATAGACACACAAACGTTATTTCTGACCAGTTACATGCATCTAGAAATGAGTGCATGGGTGCTAATGACGTGCCCATCGGGGGTCTGAAGTACCCTGTTTATGTTTCAACCCCCACCCTAGAGAGAGTCTTTGATTTTTATATTTTTTCCAGGGCCAGGGTGACCAAAATTACTTTAAATTGGGAAATGGTCTTAAGTAATATTCTGTCTTGTAGATAGTCTTGAAGAAAATAAAGTCAATGGAATATATTTTAGTATCCTTTAAATGGGATAGAATGGGATCTATTTGATCAACCAGTCTGCTATACACTATAGCACATAGCAAGACAACAATCCAAACACAGGACATACTGCATTTAATCCAAGTCTGCAGAAGCAAATGTTCACTGAAAATGTATATAACTTAAAATATGCGTCCATTTATTTGTCTGGCTATTTCATTGCTTAGATAAATAAACTCAGAGACTTCATATCCTGAATAAACAGCTTGGTTACCAATGTTCCGGCCCTAGGTCAATCACCCTAACTAAAATACTGAGAGCATTTAATATCATTAAGCCAGGAAGGGTGGGGGCCAGTTTCACCTAGCCTTAATGACTGTGCTGCACACAGCCAAAATCTCGCCTTCATTAGTAAATACCGCATGGCTTCTTACCTTGACATACTCCATAGTGAGATCCGTCCGGCCCTGGGCCCTACGGGGGGGAGAGAGAGAAAGTGCTCCTTTAGTGCTCTGATCCCCTGGCGTTCCCTCGACTCATCACCCGGCGGGACCGCGGTCCCAGGACAACGCGAAAGCGCTACGTGCGGACGCTATGGGCTACTGCCTCTCTGTGGGTCCCCGCCACAAGTGTTCCCCCCCACTGCAAACCATGCAAAGGAGTTCACAGGGTTGTAAAAAGTTCAGCGCTAAATGACTGCTGGCACATCTGCCTGTTAACAGCCTCAGGAGGAGAGGGGGGCTAAAGGAGATCTGGTCATTTTTTTGCCACATGCCCTCTTCCCCCACAACAAAAGAAGGGCATTCAGAAGTGAGTTATATTTCCACAAAAAAAAAATCTTTTTCAAAAAGTCCTTTTGGAAGATGAACAGGATAATCCTTTCACAGTCACAATAGCAAAGCCAGAGCCCCATCAATCACCAGGACGGAGAGCCGTTTAAAGGGGCAGAGAGTTCCGTCCCCACTCGTCTTCCTTCTCTCCGTCGAGTTCTTTAAAGTAGTGTTTTCTATTGAGGGCTAAATCCAAGGACTGAATGCAAGGGGATTACAGTCAGGAGGGAAACTAATTCCGAGAGTCTTACATGAGATTTCCCACAGGGATCGAGGCAAAAAGAAATACACAAATAAACAGAAAATACAGAATAAAAATGTTTGTGGAGAAAGAATTCCAAACAATACTCTTTCTTCGTTTAGGGTCAAACTGAATGAGACAAATCGATATATGCTGTTATAACATATTTCCACCCGGGGGACGGATTTTAATTAAAATCTAACTCACCTAGCTACAGATTAAGTTATTGTTCTTTACTTTGCGTGGGCGCATTTTTTCAGAAGCAAACAGGAATGTCGAAAAACACGGTGTGGAAACTCAAGGGAGAATGTCCACAACTTTCTCCACGGGCTCCACTCAGTCCTTCTACATATAGTTCTTCTCCAACCACATTTGCTAACCAAAGGGGGGGGGGGGTAGTCTCTTCTTCTCATTCTTTCTTCTCTGCTTTACACAAAACCCTGTCTTTATTTTCACCAGGGTGTGTGGTTGGGCGTAACTCCCCCGGAGAAGAAAGGCCATTCTGGTTTCACCACTGAGGCTCGCTGGAAAGGGGCTCCATTACAGTACACTGGATTGCGTTACACTTGGGTTGGGTTTAGCGCTGCTCCTTGGTAAAGAACGCATCTCGCTGATCTCATCGGCGGGTTCAGCAAAACTCTCTGTCGAAAGCAGGGAGAAGTCTTTTTGGGGAACACAAAGGTGTTGGGCATATTATCAAGCGCTGGACATTTCTCACAAAACGTAATTGAGGAGCAGGCAGACAGACAACCATTTCCTTTTACTCCTTGCCTCTTTGGCCAAACCGCTAGTGTTTTGTGTCCTAAAAAACACATTTGTACTTTGCCTAAACACTGGCTCTCACAAAACCTCACACATTGAAATTAAGATGGCCGCAAGATATAAAAGCAGACCTATTTATAATTGGTTTTCCCTACACAGATCCTCCTTCTCCTTTGAAGGGTAACTGAAGGGAAATGTGCTGTTGACACACATTGTACCCACAGTAAAGCGATGTTTGCGGGTTGATCGCAGTGCAATAGCTTCATGAAGTTCTCAGGCAGAAGGGGGAATGTGTCTCCAAGTTGCAAAGTCCTACTGAATCCCACATAATCTAGCTGCGTCAAGTTTTCAAAAAAACCTGCTTTCCTAAAAAGAAATAACCGCTTTCACCAGTATGATTAAACCAAGCAACGTACAATGTAGTACACATTTCGGTTTCAATCACTTTCAGCTGCTTTGGACTTGTTTGTAATACGTTCGTGAACCCTTGAAATAGAGAAATGGTTTCAAAAACCAGATGTGTAAACATCTGGCTCCCTTTCACAGTGCGGCTGTGCCAGCTGCCTGAGCGCTCTTTGACATCGCGTGTGTGCTTGGCCTGCTGTGTTAGCTGAACGGCAGAGATTCAATAAAAAGCAACTGCACCTGTTCTTCTCTCAGACACCAGTTCTCTGCACTCTGGGCGCTGTTCAATGAGAGTCTGACCTGCTGACAAAGGCCTACCTCTCCATTAGTGCTGAACGCGTGAGCGTGTTTGCATGGCCGTCGCGTTCTTCAGATCGAGGGGGGTTTTGAGAAGACCGCCATGTACACAGTTTGACTGTACACATGAACCAAACCTCTTTGGAACCTCTTTTTTGGTGAAATCAGGTGCTTTGCTGTACAGGCACTATACCATAAATGGGCCTAATTCAAGAACCATTTAGAACAGAAAAAACTATAGAATCAGTGGTAGTTTATTACATACCAAAACCACTAACACCAAATGAGGTGATTTGTTTGCTGAAGCGGTTCAAGGTAAATGACATAATGAGTATCTACAATAGGTCGCATTGATTAAAAATATGTGCTGGCTGCATGAGACGCCTTATTGATTGTATACACTTGACGTACGTCACTTTTGATAAGAGCCCCAGCTTAATAAACATAAAGGTAGCTCCCTTCTGACAGACCATCAAAGGCAGATATCCGGCTCATACACTGAATACACAAATCAGCATTACTCTCGACTCAAGGTGCTTTCATTCTGATTGCTTTCGCTCAGTCGCCCTTGAGTTCACCAGGTCTGTGGCGCTTACATCAGCGGTTCTGAAGGGGCCAAATCTCCCACACGGGGGGGTTGGGGCGGCATGACGTCGAAACAAGCACAGGTTCCGTCAACGGCCGGCGTCGCGGACGCGTTCCGGGACCTCCGCTCTGCGGCTACGCGGCCCTGGGGATGGGTGGATTTAATTAAAGGAGGAAATGACCAGGAGGACAAACGCGGCTCCATTCATTCTGCTGTCGCTCAGGGTACAGGGCAGAGCTCGCTGCCAACCTCTGACTTCACACAGACCCCCACTGCCATTTTTCTCTTTTCTCTGTGGCTGTAAACACCCTCTACCTCGCCCAAGCTTTCTGCCAGAGAGGCCCGTCGACCGCCTGGAAAGGTAAAACCTGGGGACAGTGAGAGTCGTTTGTCACCCAGGGATAAATCACAGTCCTGATGAGGGTTACAGCTCACAAAAAAGATGCTCACAAGTACATCACGGTGCCATTCATCACAGCAGACCAAATTTACCGCTTGTGTTTGACCGCACTCTGCAAATATCAACGCTGCTTTTTTTCGTCGACGGATGAAGCAGAGACAAAGTTTTCAACAAATACATTTCACGTAGATTGTTGAATCCGCGCTGGAAACTAACGCTGTCCTACACCACAAGTTAAATTTTTAATCTCAGACAAACATTAATAAACGATTTGCTTATAAAACTGATTTTTATTTCAACAAAAAGAATAGTAGCATTTTTAGTTGATTAAATCATACAGAAGTGTCTAACTATCAGATTTCTTAAAACCTGAATGAAAGATGATATGTCCTGGTTTTTTTGTTAAACACAGTGTTTTCCTCATATAAAAAAGAAAAACACAAGCACATCTTATCACTAAGCTAACATCCAGACCAACTGTTTTCCCCTACGTAACACAGGAAGTAGCTCATTTAATAATCACCAAAAGCCGACCCACCACGCCCGACATACGAAGGTAACGACGCTCACGAAGAAGGAAAATCTTCTGAAAAGTGTCGAGGGGCATATCTTTAAACCTTACCATGCGTATTCTGCGTGCCTCTCTCTAGAGTTACCTGATCCAGAACCGGATCCGTTATCACTGCACCGTTTGATCAGGTGCCACAGGATCCACAGGAGAAGTTTTCGAGCCTGGGGGCCTCAGGGGTTCCCTTCAAGAGGCCCTCTCTGCCTGGCGTCTCGCTCTCAGTGCCAGAGGGAGAGGCTTCTCCACTGCTGTTTAAGCCGCAGAGCCTTGACTGAGTGTCATGCAGAGTGGCAAGGGGCGTCGTCATAGAAACCGCAGTTCCATCTGAGGTCATTCTTAACACCGTTCATTTTATTGTTATTGACTCCTCTTTTCTTTTTCTTTTATCCCTTCCACTGCCACCTGTTTTCAACAAATAATGTGGAGATACCCCATGCCCCGAACACTTATCACGCTCGGTTTAGAAAAGCGGCGCGGTTTTTATGCTTTTATATCCATATCCATGTTCAAATACCCTTTAGTGTAGTCTAAACAAGTTCCCACAATGGCTTTGGCTCTGAAGTCTGCACATATACCTGGGTCAGGGGGGGAAAAATCCTCCTTTGTGTGAATTATTATTGGTTTAAAGACCGTTTTTGTTCTTTGTCCAAGTTCCTGTCATGTGTCTGTGGATCCCGGTGAACACACGGTGTGAATCAAATCGCTAAAAACTGCAGTTTTTTACTTTTTACCTAACTCTCACACACACACACACACACACACACACACACACACACACACACACACACACACACACACACACACACACACACACTGTAAACGGGAAATAATCTACACATGGAGAAGGACTAACATGTTCTAAAGCATTTGGAATACTTAGAAAGCAATTCCCCAGATATGACATTTGTATTAACGAGAGGCATTATGTTAGTTGTTTGCTTTACATAAGATCCTCGGGAAAAGAGAGAACAATCTCTACCGGGCTTTGTGTGACCCTGGATACACACATTTCCACCTCATTAATCCTCAGCGGCGGTTGCTGTCTTTTTGGCTCCTGTCTGGGCTTTTGAAAAACCAAGCAGACTATCGCTCCTGGTTCTGGGAACCTCAAGGTGAAAGCCAGACATCAGTGCCATCCCCAGAGGCACACACACGTGGCCGCACGCCGCTGATGGAGCCCGCGGTATCCCGTTCCAGAGCCCAGGCACCAACAGCCCCGAGCTAGAGGGAATCGGCCAAGTGCTCAGGTCTAGTTGGCCCCAGATAACATCTGGCTGGCTTTCAGGGGCTGACTCAGAGCGGGACCGGGACAATGCACCGAGCCAGTAGCAACTGTGGAACCAGTGCTAACATGTGTGGGGTGATTACATCTCAGCTGACCTGCCTACAATGCCAGGCAGTCAAGCCATAATGGTATTTCAGGGCTGTGCCAGAGAGAGCAATGGCAAGGCCCATGTAACGCAATACCTCTTTGTTTTGTTTTGTTTCTGTCGTTTTTTCTTTCTCAAGTAGGGCAACGTAAACAAGGCGTTCAATTTGAAAAGAGGGACGGTTTAAGCACTCTTTATACGGCGTCTGGCGAATGTCTATCTGGGAGGTGATCTGACGAGGTGCGAAGGGCGGGGCGGGGTGGGACGCAGGAAGGGCGGCGTCAGTGAGGGCCGGCTTTACCTGCTGGCCGAGCCGCTGTCTCCTCCGGGGTGGAGAGGGTGGTGCTCCTCGATGATGTTGTGGATGCGGGGCGAGGCCGGCAGGCGGGAGCGGGCGGCGGGGTGCGGCAGGGTGCCCGTGTGACTGTACATGTCCCAGGAGCGGATGGGGGCCGCCCCTTTCTTCTTGCGGGGGAGGGTCCCGTGGATGGAGACGCTCTGGAAGCCGCTGGCCTGCAGATCCGGCGCTGCGGGGCGACTGCTCAGTCTGTCCATGGAGGAGGCCAACACGTGCATGTTCCTGGGCAGACTGGCAAACTTCCCTTCAGCCATCATTTTCAGCTCTGGGGACGTCAGCAGAGAAAAACAGAAGAGACCATTATTATTATCAATCATAGTCATCAAGTATCGCCATAAGTGCTTAAACTTGGATTGACTGGCTATGTAAGGGGGAACTGTTTCCCCCCTCCGTTTTAAAAGCCCGCCGCTGGAACAGTTGGTGCTGGATTTATTTGTGAAGTCCCTGTCGCTGACCTACACCCCTGAACATGATCACGCGCAAATATGGTTGCACTGCAGGAATCCATATCTACAGCCCAGCTAGAGCCAGGTCCCCCCGGCACAACGTTCACAAAGCGGGACAGCCACCGGCGAGGAGGCTGGGGTCTCTCCCCGTTTCCCAGCAAACACCATCACCTCAGCATTCCTCACGTGTGCCAGAACGCCGCTAATTGAGAACCAAAAAAACTCTTTTCAAAGGGCGCCTTTTCTTGCCATCTGCTGGCATCCATCATGTGCGTCACCTTCGTGGCACAAAAACAACAAGGAACGCTCATTACGGGCATCTGAGGTCTCTTGCTTTGTATGATTCTCCCATTACAGGGCCAACCCCACCACTCTCACCACCCTCGGAATGTGTCATTAATTGCATTCTTAAATCCAATGAACATGATTCCCCTATAATTCAGCACCTTGCCTAACCTCAGATATCTGTAGTCAGTCTCTTCTAAATAACTTTACAATGTATCGGATTCCGCCTGTTATTATAAGAGGTTAACCAAGCACAGTGCCCTTATAATTAAAATTCACTGAATGGGCACTCAACGACAAAAAGACAGAGCATTGAAACTGCAGCCTTCATCAAATCTATCTATGGAGAGAGCACCCTATAGAGACAGTGAATATAGTATCACGGCAAGCCAGTAGACCCAGAACGCTGAATGATGGAGAGCCCAGCGGGGCCGATTCACCACGCACGCACGCACGCACGCACACTCACACACAGACAATGACACGCACACTCACACACAGACAATGACACGCACA
>JAOVYW010001394.1:1370-16307 GCA_025775045.1 Hiodon tergisus | reverse complement strand
TGCCGTCAACAATAAACACAACCGGCACATAGAACACGCTATATACACGGTTAAAGTCTCGGGAGCCAGGCTTCCCAACAGCCCCCGCAGGGATGGCTTTAAGCCCATTGGCGGGGGAAGCGCTTCTAGCCATCCCCGTTACAGTATATACTAATGTGTTTTGTTACTCACTTCCTGTGTGGACGTTATTAGTACCAAAATATTTTGCTAGAGTGCCCTCCCCGAGATAAGCTCCTCGGATCCACGCACAACAGCAACTGAGGCAGAAAAATAAGCTAATCTCCTTACACAGTTTATACCTGTAGCATACCATGTTTAAACAGTTCTCTAACTGACCCATTCAGTTAAATCTACGGGTCTAAATTACGGGTTCCCACCACCACCCAAGCTTCCTCGATTTGATGAATAGCCGGTGTTGACAGGCCACAGTCATTTTGCTCACTTTTGGTTGTGACTGTGTTCCTCCAGGCACTGATGCATGTATGTACGTTCATATCACGTGTGCCACTGTCCTGGTATCTGCAGAAACAGAATTAACAGTGCACGTGATTTCTTCCCATGCCACTTTCATTCAGGGTCCTGCAACGTTATTACTTCTGCTGAATAACGTTGCCTTCCTTGGAGTCACTTTTTAAATCACCTGTATCACCTGTACTTTGATCCCTGAAACTCTTCTTTCTCGCATGGGGCTTCCTAAACTAATAAGAGGTCAAAACCCTGTTAAAGTCCCCCTACAGTCCCCCTGGCCCCAAAGTGGTATTGCCAGGGTGTTCACTGGGGAGCCCCGCTGACAGAAAGACTGTGGAAACACAACTATTGAAATGTGATCTGAGATCCAAATGCCTCTTATATCTCCACTCTCTTCCGCAAAGCTGGGGCTGTGTACAGACAGAAAGTAGCGGGTTATCTCAATATCACAGGTTCATGAGCTAGTCTGTGGGAAATGGGGCAGGAAGACTCCTTTTCCATTTTACCCACCACAACTACAGGTAGAGGACAAAAGAATTTAACTGCATCGGTAAATTTAAAGCAAGGGCTTCCATTCAGGTGTGAACAACTGCAGATCAATTGACTGCTAATTTAAACCTGATAGTTTTATTAAAAATGGTCCGCCTAGAAACCTGCACAGCAGAATACAATAGTCGGGTTGCAGTGCACAAAATGTACCTGGCCATGCATGCACTAATGGTGAAAAGGTCACAAGTAATGGTCAACCAAACAGTGAAAAAATGTGAAATGCTCATTCTAGAATGTACTCGGCAACTGGACTGGTGCACGTGTGGTGCTCTGCTGAAGAACTACCGCCTTGAGTGCTGGGTTCAAGTGTGAACAGTTCTGGTGGATCCATTATGTTGTGGCAAGCATTTTCCTGCCGATGTTTTTGTGTTCTCATTCCCTTTGAAAGCAAGGTCAATGCTGATCACTACTTAATGCTACTCAGAGATCACCTTCACCCTATGCTGTAGCATTTCTTTCTTTCCAGCTGGGGTATCTTCCAGGAGGACAACATCCCCATCCACTGAACACGTGTGGTTTCCCAATGGTTTGATGAGTATGACACTGATATTATCCATAATATGGAATGACTGGAATTTAAACTGGAATTTATGGGATATTCTGCATAGGACAGCGTTTTCCACCTTCATCAACCAAACGTGAGCTAATTGACTTCCTCGTGGAAGAACGGTACTAAAAACCATCCCGCAGAATTACATTTGCAGTCAGTTTGGTCATGAGGGTGAGAGAAAATAAAGCCAGATTAGATATAATGTGGGCGTCAGTTAGAACTATACACTCTCTCTATTGTAACAGTCGCTGTATCTACATTAGATTGCACAACTGAGTGCTTGACCTTTCAACCCATCCATTCAGGGAAATCCTCCACTTGTTCCAGGATTCTCTTTCTTCCATTTCTTATATATTTTCTTGTTTCAGATTTATTTCCCACATGGTTTGATTTAAGTTTTATTGTGCTTCTAACATCCTCGTTGTATTGTCTGTATTGGCTAGAATTGCAGCCTCTGATTACATTTGTAATACTTGTCCAGTCCCCACCTCACCCTAGACCAGCAGTTTTTTATTTGGCAATAACATGAAAAACAATTAGATTTCATGTTTGTATTAGTCAGCATTTCCCAATTTAAATCTGAGGTTAATAGCTAATAGACAAACATGGCAAACAGACAAAGGGTATAAGCAGCATATATAGTGTCTTTAAAAAACAAAAAAAAAACCTATTGTTATATTTTATTGTTATTGTGAGAACAACAGCGTTAAATCTGAAATGATTGCAGTTTCTGATTAATTGGTATGTTACATTTTGATATAGTTTGATGCAGTTGACGTTTATTGGCATTGGAAAACAAAAAATTGTAAAATCTGACTGTGTCTGTGTTGTGTGAGGCACAAACCGAACGTTCGCGCTTGATGGATTTGAGAAAGCCAACCATAGAAAACACAGAAGCTATGCATTTAGGAAAACATAATAATTTAATTTGTTAATAGCTTTTCTTCAACACTATAAACTGAACAGAGCAGTGATTGCACGGGTGAGCTAGTCTGATTGGATCGTTTCCTGCTGGCAATATTTTGTTGCCACCCGTAGTGTTGTAAATGGCATGCCGTGAACACTGTATATCGATTTTTGTTACAGTGTGCTGTTCAGAGATCAGTCCCTACACTAAACAGCATTATCTCAATGCCTGCTCACCACCATTAAGCACAGTAGCTGTTAAATATATTTTTTTAAAACAGATGTTGTTTTAATAATAAGGAACAGTCAGTCCAAAAGCTGCTTTGAAAAATATTTTTGCTGCATCTCAGGTAATTCTTTTAGGCGTGACAACCATCGGATGTCACTAGACATGTAAACAGCCAAAAAACTGAATTCTTCCGGAACCAGTTTTTATACATGGAATTATTCAGCAAATCAAGTGAAAATCACAAAGAAATGACAGTAAATATAAGCCAGGACTTAGCCAAGCGCTGAAGACAGCTAGACAGACAATTTTGCTGCCTGTCAGCAAGAGTAGGCTTGCTCAAGGTGACGGTTTGGCTGAGAACATTTGTCATAGCTGGAGTTCGGGAAAACAAGGGTAGAATCACTGACCAGTGTTTATGCCCTTCCTCTGAGTTGGGTATTTAAACCACAAGCTCTTAATTATTCTGATTGTCTTCAGCTGGACAAATCAGACATACCCATGTCGGGATTGAGGTAGAATGTCAAAATAGTCAAAATATATACGTTTTTCAAAAGTATCAAGCCCTATTTTCCTTTTTAAAGATATGCTAGAGAGATTCACTTTACCACATTACTCATTAACTATGAATATATATGCTGTTCAACCTAAAAACCTTTTTTTTTAAAAGCTTTAAAAAAACGTATAGGTTCAAACATCATTCTATGTAAAGACTAAAAACAACAGATGGAATCCAATGGAAGGATATTTTCTGTATGTTCCTGACTGAATGTTTTGTTATTGCTCTAGGGTATAGTCTCAAAACTAATACAATGATCTGCTTCATCTACGGTAAGGCTTTGAATTAATAATTCTGAATATAGAGATATCTATTAATTTCAACTGGCTAGCCATGTTTAGAATGCATGTATAACAGGACTGAAGCTGAGATTAATGTAAATGCATTGCAGATGATAACCCATTAGAAACCATGTGTGCCAGTCTGGAAACTCACAAAATGTGTGTAATGTAAAAAATATATGTTTATTATAAGGAATAAAATTTCAAGTCCTGGACTAGGTACGTCTCATAATAAGACATTTGCAATGAATCATTTCACTTTACTCCACGAAGACTGCATGATTGGTCCAGCAGCAGCTTATCACATGTGTTCATTTTAATATGCACTCATTTCTTTTGAATTTGATATGTTTGTACTGATAGAAAATTAAATAGTTTAAATAGGATTTAATTTGTGTATTACAGGGTTACAATAATTTTTTTTTATTCAAACTTATTTTGAGACAAATGTTGGACACAAGTTTTAAAAAAGTGAATTTAAAAATGTTAAGACCATCTCCACACCAACATAAATAAACATTGAAGGCAGTTTGATGTAGGAATTGTTTTATTGAAAATGCGGTCCCAAGTGATTTTTCAGTGGTAGCAGATTAGTCCCAGAGCCCCTTTATTGTTTGCTGCCTGGAATATGCAAAGTTACCTCATGCTGAGTACAAAATCTGGCTTGATGAGCAAAGGACATCTTCGCGCATGGAAGAATAGTGCACCCAGCCCAATGTGCTCACAGAAAAGGCCCTGGTACAACGCCTTTTTTGTGTGCGGACTCACAACGCCCACGGTGACAGACACAACGTGGTGTGCCGCAGAGATAATTCCGTGACTTTCAGTTCACTGCCTTGTACAGGCTGTGCTCCCTTCCGAAGCTCTGGTCAGGGTCTGCCCTAGGTGCCTCCGTCACACCATCGTGCCGCTTGCACTCATGCAATAGTCTCCAGAGCAGCAGCTCTCGTTCCTTCTGAGAGACACCTCCTCTTTTAGGCCTCAGTGACCCGGGGCTGGTTTTCTCCTGCATAGCTTGGTTTTCTCCTGTATAGCTTGGTTTTCTCCTGCAGTGCTTTTCACCAACCCAATTAATAATGTAGTGGCCAGAGGTAGAATAACAGATAATAGAATTTCTTTTCTTTTTGTTGTTGTTGTTGTTGTTGCTACAATCATACTTTTAAATCTGGTGCTCAGTTACATCATCTTGTTATATAAGCCATGATATTCATCTAAAATTCTAATTGTGCACAAACTTTGAACTGAACATTCAAGCTGTTTCAAGAGAAGGGTGAGTAAATGCTGTTGAGAGACTTTTGTAAAAATAAGAATTACAACACAGGGCCAAGTTCCTATGGTCTAGTGAAAAAACTCACATCCAGTAAAAATGCTACAATATCAATGGGTACAAATGCATTAGGTTTGTTTCATCAATTCTGTATATCATAGCAAGGGTTTCCATTAAATGTAGTGCTGAATAGAGGAAACAAAGGGTAGCTGCCTTCCTTAGATGCAGTTGCAGTTAGACACGGATTCAGTATAAAAAATTCCCCCTACAAAAAGGAGAGAAGTACCATTAATGTCCGTAGGAGTAGGAATAGTATTATTAATAGGAGCAGTAGTTAGAATGAGCAATAATAAAAGCGGAAGCAGTCAAAAATTTGAATAATTGCATTTCATAGGGCTTGATAGGCGATACAGATGGTTATTGGAGCGTTACGGGGAGATTAAACATACCAGATCTAGGCTGTGCCGCTAATAAAATAACCCAAAAAAACAAAAAAAAAGATAAGACGTTATTAAAGTTTACAGGGACACAATGTATGTACAAATGTCTCAATTCCTTGTTTTGTTACTTAGCTATGGTTAAATTAAAATGTCTTGTTTAATGTGTTATTTCAGCAAGAGACAACACATTTTTCTCTTGGGACTATGTTGAAACATTGGTGGAAGAGATGGGTTCTAAGATAGCATATTTTATGTGGTAGAACTGGAAGAACATAAGTCTTGTTAAGCCATATTAGCTGTATGTACCTTATATTTTGTTTTTTATTTGAGGCGAACGAAGAGCTTCACACATCATGATTGTCAGGCAGCAGCACAAGTGAGAGCGAGACCTTATTTTCAGTTAAACCTTGTCACTGAGTGTCTGTCATGTTCACAAATCTCCATGAAATTTTTACAAACACAAATAATACAAAATTTGAAAACAGGATTAAAGGTCTAGGATGTACACATATGTAAACATATGCTTCCAGCCTTGTTGTGACGAATAATGGACGAATGATGGCAAGGCACAAGATTCGCTGATAGTACGTTTCCCTTTTGAGGCTCGGTTACAATGATTCCTGCTCTAAATGATAATATTACTGGATAAGAATATAGGAAGGAAGAAGGCTTGACTTGCCAAACAGCGTACTTTCTGCTGAGCTTAGGTGCTATACCATCAGACACCAAACAAAGACACACAGAGAGGGAAAAACTTCATCCGGTTAAGGTTCAGACTATTTAAAAAAAGATTGTAGACAATTATCACTTTCCAGTAATGCATGTCTCAGCTTGGTTGTTCTTAATTAATAATGTACTGTTATGTTGCTAAATCCCGTTTGTTAAAGGAAAATGGAAGGGATTCATAAAATATGCCTGAGTGAATTTGGACGTAAACGTATTCCTGAAATATCTGGTCTTGGTCCTTCCTTGGAAGGAAACTTTTTCCATCAACAAGAAGTAATTACTTATTCATTAATCCCTTATCGGGAAAATTCACAGACAGATTAGAATATTGGTACCGTCAATCTGACGGTAAAATCTTAAGACTTTGCGAAGAAAGCAATTGCCCTCCAGCCAGTGAGAGGAAATTTGGATTGTAATTTTTTTTCCCGAGAACTGGTTTGTTTCTTTTTTTTGGCTGGATGACGGTCTGTTGGTTTTTTCATTTTTTTTATTTTTCGTTTTGGATCAAGAGCGCACTAATGAATCATAGCGAGTCCTAATTGGCCAGACCATTGAAACAGAAGCTGAAAGGTATGGAGGCCTTCAGGCAGAAGCCCACGTGATGGTGTGCTGAATTCTGTCCCAGCCGAGTGCAGTGTAGTGGATGAAGTTCAGATGTGTCGTCACAAGTTAAATAAATAGGAAACTCTCATTGTATGTGGCAGAAGAAGAAAAAAACTGATTTCTTCTTTCCTAGCCATCTTATGTAAAGATGGATGAAGACGTGAATCCGGAAGGGCAGAATATTTTTTCAGCTATGTGTAAATACTAAATTTGCCATACTGGCTACATTGTGTATATAACAGTCCAGATTTTCAGATCCTCTGTTTGAAATCAAAAAGAATAAACGGAGTGAAGTAAATTGAATACAGATAATGACATTTCTTGGGTTTTAGTAATGGTGTCGCTTTTAAAAAAAATTTGGAATTATATTTGATTACTAATTGTAATTCATAACCATTCTAGAACAAGGGTGGTCAATAGTGGTCACATGGGTTATTGTCTGTTAGTTTTAGCTTCACTGTACCCCTATTTTTGGAAAATGAAATCATTGGCAAAATTTCAGGGCATTGTAAAGTCTGCAGTGGCCCTTTGAGGTCCACAGCTGGCCACCCATGTTCCAGAATATTTTATCACATTATGACAAAAATATGAGTTCATTGTCAGAATATAATGCAGTAAATTGCAAAAACGACATATTAACATTGGAGGCTCTTATACCGAATTCATATAAATTCATTATTACCTCTGCATTCAATAAAATTGATTTTTTAGTGCTTTATTGTTTGCATTACTGTAATAAAATCAGATAATAACACGCAAAATAATTTTTAAAAATACATCTTGTTCAATTAAGACAATTGTCATTGTTGGTTTTAGGCAATGTTGTTCTTTCTTATTCCTTCAACAGACATCAGACCTTAAAGACGCGTCTATCTTTTCGCCATCATAACACTGCATTTTCTATTTTAATGCAGTGATTAAGTAGCTTCTGTTTGTATTCATAACTCATGTCACGTGCACACTTTTTCTCTTATCTGGAACAGACACTGACTGCTCACAGGCTTAGGTAAACTTACAGCAGAATAAAAGTCCCTTCAGTGTCTGGGTGTCTATTGAGGTTAAGATGTGTCCCTGCAGTGATACAAAAAAATGAAACCTTTCGTGAAGCATTTCTAATTATACTGCCGCTGCCATTGCAGGCAACAATTGGCAACCGATATCATAACAACACACTTTAAGGCATCTTTTTTGTATGAGAATTGTCCCCACATGTGACTTCAAATAATAGCTATTAGATATATAATATAGATATAGATAATATAATAAACAGGGCACGTTTTGTAGAGAAAAGGTTTTTAAAACAGGTATTGTTGCGGTGTTGACGTTGCAGTGATGTTACAGCTGTCTCTTTGTTACAACGGTCTCCTTGTTATAGCAGTCTCCACAGAACCTAGTGCAAGGCAGGATATTTATGGCCTTTAGAGACTCCCCCTTCCGAATCTGGGCATGGAGACATGGAGCACTTAAGGTACTCCCCCTTCTAAGTCTGGGCGTAGAGACGGGTAGACAAACTATAAGTTCCCATCACATTCTATCAATGTAGTAACAATTTGACCATTTGACAATCTGATGAGGATATACCTGTATGATTGAATGAAATTGCCAATTGCCAATTGCCTGCCCGCTTCTACCCTCAAGCTAGTGAAGACCGTGTGGTGAGTACAGTTACCTACAATGAGCTTCCAGTCATCTACGACACAGATGTGAATGTGAATGTACACGGTCTGTGTATGGTAAAAACAACACAGGTAGTTTTGTTTTAGGTTTGTTTTTTTAGGTTTTTAGTCTAGATTCTTTATTATTTTCTCCTTTCCTCCAATGCAGTCACAAATTTCCGGTGTGGCCTATTGCAAAAAGGACTTTTATTTGATGCATGAAGAGATCTCTAATACTGTGCTCAACCCTAGATGCACGAGTTTACATCACTATTACCTGTTTTCTATATTTGACCTAAGAGCCTCTTCCATTTTTGGTTTTAATAAGTATGTGACGATAGAAAATTCTGAAAAAAACACAGTCAGTCCAAGGCTCAGTTAAGATGACTCATCATCTCGGCATTGCAGGGCAAAGAACTGTACTGTGCTATAGATTTATTTATTTTATCAAAGACACATTGGTTTGAAACCACAGCCTGATGGGAACTGTGTGTTAATTGCAACACTTTAAAATAGTTTTAAAATGTATCAAAAGAAATGAATATGATGACAGTATTCATAAATGGGTTTCGTTTCCGTATCATAATCCTTTCTGCCTTCTCTTTAATGCTTGGAAATGTCAGCCCTGGCAAGGTATTGCATCTGGGTTGCAGTAAGAAGAAAGCCTGACCGGTTTGTTTACCTCGGAGATGAGGTCACTATCAAGAGTGCATAACACAAATACTCTTTCTTATAATTTGTATGATACTTCAAAGATGTCACCTTAAACGCCTTAAACCCCTTCCGAGACATTTTATTATAAACGTACTTGCTGGTTTCACATGGTAAGGAGAGTAAATGTATTTTATTTTCATAATAGATATTTGTCTGTCATAAAATTGGTACCTTGTGCATACAGAATTTCACTTAAAAAAAAACTTTGAACAACATTTTATTAGGTTAAATATGTTTTTATACATAGTTTAATGTAAGATGACTCTGAATGAGACATGGTCCGTGTGACTAAGACTTTCTAAGCCACAAAAATATTTGGTGTGTTTAGCTTTTTGTGAGAGAAACTGGCATTACTTTGGTTTTCTCTAAGCCAGCAATGTCCTGCTGATCTAATTTTGTATTTTCATTATAGCAGATGAGCACGGCAATGAATCCTAATTTGTTTGTGTCTCATAGCCTTTATTATAATATTTTCAAATCTTCATACTTTAAAGAACTGGAATAGTCCTCACAGACAGAGAGAAATGCTTACATTGAAAGAGGGGACAAAACGTGGGCATTCTGTAGCTTAATTGTTTGTCCCAAAACTCGAGAGCCAGGGGAATTATTCTTTTAACGCGTGTGACTAATTCATTTGAACTAAAAGCGGTCCTCCTTGGTGAACATTTAAATATTGCTCAATCTTCACCCCTGTGAAGAATGGAGATGACACGTCGACAACAGAGGGCCGCCCGTCATTTCACCTCCTTGTCTTTAGAAAGGGTCCTTTGCATGTTTGTTTACAATGGCCTAGTCCGCCACAGACTTCTCCAGTCTGTCTGAGTTCCCCCCTATCTATATCTGTGGACCCTACTATAAACCCCTTTCTTTCCAGTGATCCATGATGGCTCAGAGGAAGAAAGAATATAGTGTAAGTATATTGTTTTTCTCTGCAGTGTGAGATTCATTTACCTGAGAACAATAATGACAAACAGGCCCTAAACGTCACCCTATTGTAGAAAATAATTTTTTAAATGACAAATTAGTCAAATTATTCCAAATTTTCAAACTCTCTTACATCGCCTATTTTTAGCCTTTTGGGTACATAAATTCCACCAAATTCCACATCTGCATCCAAATGCAATTATCCTGCTTTCAGTTAAGAGTTTTTCTCACACACACAAACACACACAAAAAAAATTTGAAAAATGAATACATTTAAATCGATAATTTGTTTTCAAATAGTTTTTGTATTGTATTTTTCTTGTAAAGAATTTCAAAAATGGATGGCTTGTTTTTCTGTTCCTGCATTCCCTTTTGCTGAAGTAAATGTCAAAGGCAGATATGTGCCTCTCAAGCAAGTCTTTAGGGCAGCTGTGTCTTATTGTCCCTGGGATTACAGGATGTGACACAGCTGTCAAAGAACATGCACATCACTCAAGGAGCCACAGAACATTGGCTGATTCGCCCTCAGCATTTGTGGAACAGTTCACTCTGATCCTGCAAGTAACCATTTTAGAAATGGTCAATATTTTCTCCCACAAAGCACTAAAGAAATTCAGGCATGCAATTACAAGAATCTCTCCTATTAGCAGCATTTGCTCATGGCTGCGTCATTGTTTTTTTTTTTTAAAGAACTTAATCTATATATAGAAAAACTGTTTGAAAGATGTGACTAGTATTTCCTCTTCCTGCTAAGTAGAAAATAACATTATCACCTCCTTCATATTTTAAGTCAGAGGAAGAACGACATATTTGCTGTATGTCAGGCAGGGAGTTCAAATTTCAATCAATAAAACGCATGGCGCAAGTATAAAAACCAGTCACTTTAAAAAAAAGAGAGAAATGAAATAGAAGGGTTGAGATTCTGATGACTTGAAAATAAATTTGAAAGACCTAATTTGTCGTTATACAAACGTGTCATTTTTGAAGCGCACATTTACCTAATTTCCCAATTTCATGTTTGCTGAAAAAGAAAGGAAAGGAAATGAATGTAACACAGCTGTGGGACTTGCAATGTGCCTCGGGTTAAATATAACCCAGTTATACATTTAAAGCAAATACGATCTGAAAGGCAAGCAAATTCGAGGGGACGCAGCTGTCGGGGAAACATGTATTTTTTTTAAGGGCTGACTCTAATGATTAAAGACAGTTGGCAATTACGTAAGGACCACTTTAAGGCCATCCTGCCGTGGCGAGGACCTTAGAACCTCACAGGCGTTGCAATGTGTGCGGAGAAAGCTACGGACCAACATGGGAACAGAGACCGTGCCAAGAGAACGTGCCAGCTGAGATGGGGTGGGGGTGGGGACGATTGCCATGTGCAATCCAGGCTCTTGATGTTCGAATCTAGATTCCCAGCCACTCTGATCCCTAGCCTCAGCCTGGAAGAATCTACTGAGGTATTTGAATGCTTTTCAGAGGCTTCTCGTTTGTGTGAAGGCTTTAATCAGCCAGCCACAGACATCCTCAGTATTTTTTTTCCTCTCTCTCTCTCTCTCTCTCTCTCTCTCTCTCTCTCTCTCTCTCTCTCTCTCTCTCTCTCTCAGTGAATCTTTGAAATTATACATTCATTCCTTTTTATTAATCGTGTTGACTTTAAATGCATTTGGTTTACGTTATACCTTCTATTTTTACGGCAAACCTTAACAGGGTTATATTAGAAATGCTTTGACGTAATCTATCACATAAAACTAATCTCTGGTTTGGTTAGGAAAAAGAAGAGATTATCACTAAATATTAATGGGGTTTCATTACTGGCATGGAGCCGGATCATGAATTCATTCAGGGATAATTAATTTCCAGAAGAACAATTTTATTTAAGTGAAGTATATCAAAATATGGTCACTATAATTCTATTTTTCCCGTTAAATCTCTTATATTCAAAACACAGTACAGTAGTGATTTTACGAGAAAAGACCTTTGCTGCAACTCATCTGTAAAAACAGTAAAGGTGAGTCAATCCAATAATTCCTAAGCAGTGAGATTAATGGAAACTTCAACATCTTTTCAAGATCACTTGCAACATATGGAGGTTTGAGGGTTGAAGTTAGTTAAATATAAAGATAAATCAAAGGGCCCGAGACAGCTTTAGAATATATGGGCTGGGTGTTTATCCTGAATCTGATTTGGCACGCAGAGCTACATTGTATGTGTGGCCACTGAGTCACATTTCAAACGCCATCATTCTGAGAGATTAACGTAAGTCTGTAATATCTTGCTATTGCAGTTACAGATGATCCTCCATGACGTGTTGGAGGCTTAGACTGTCAGCTATTTTCACAAAATACATCAGGACTTTCAACCAGGCACTCGTTCATTCACTCTGCCCTGTTGTTTCTGCTTCTCAGCAAATCTTAATTTACCTCTTACACTATTAAGTCAAAAACAAGAAAACTTATTTAGGGTGGTTTGGTCAAATTAGAATGTAAATTGAATGCAAAATTATTATTATTATTTTTTTCTTCAATACTGTGTACTTCATATATGAATAACAGGGACAATCATCTTCTGTCTTCTGTTTACATTCAGATACATTTATATCATCACATTTTTACACATACGTACACAAAAGAATATAGTCCAACCTCCAAAACAATGGGAAACCCGAAGGTAAAGTACAGACCATTATATAGAAAGCAGAACTGAAGAGAAGAGGACATCAGGTGAAGCGGCTTTCTGGATAGCCAGCGACCGAATTGATCTCATGATATCAAGAGCCCCGACCCTTTATTTCTAGGCACTCAGAAAAGTGACATGATTAAAGGCTGCCACCCATAAGGCCCAGCACCGGGGCCATTCACTTTGATCAAGCTGTGTAGTAAAATCCACACGACGCATTGTCAGGCGGTTCTATAGGGTTCTGGCTCGACACCGTGCGCATGCTGCCTCAGAGGACTGTGAGATATCCGGAATTCCTCTTTTCAAAAGGCTGGTCAACGGCACGGTCGAAACATTTGCACCCGGGTTCTTTACTGCACGGCAACGCAGCTGAGATTTCAACAGCTCTGTTCAGATGGTGCACTCAGAGTTCCTGGAGAACACGAACTATTGCTTTTGCTGTAGAATGTACAAAAAGATTCACACAAGAACGTTGACTCGGCAGAATATTTTATCTTTACATCAAAAAATGTACGTCTGCTAAAAGGGGGCTTCTCTGCTTATTTATTTTAAGTTGAATGAACTGATTTATCGTTGACTGTGTATATGCATACAGGCTCTTGGGGCCAAAGAGCGTCATTTTTAAACGTTTATGTTATTTGTGAATTTTCTTGTGTGTTTTTTTGTTGACCGGAAAAAAGAATTGCTGCCCCTAAGATCACTAGTATGAACCTATGTTTTTTCACACTAATACTCGAGGATATTCAGGGCTACCTGTCTGTCAAAATCTTATATTTCTATGTTGATAACATAACAAATACCCATACTGAATGTACAACGAGAACATTGAAATGCTGTAGGACCATACAAAGTGGTTTAGATAAGTGTGTAAAATTATGATAGAGGGACTTGGGATCAGCCTTTGCTGTTAACGTGATCTGCATGTTACGGTTCAGTTTCGTTTTCCATGTTTCATTCAGATTCAGGGTTGGGCTCTGCTCTCTTCCAGTTTACTATTAGTCACGAAGAAAACAGTCAGCACAGCACGGCCCAGGAGTATTCAGATACAACACAGAGCAAGTCACTCCATATGCCACCAATTTCAACGTGATTAATAGGATACTTACATTTAAAAGCTCAAACATTGGACCAGGATGTGTTCTAGTGTTTGTAGTTGGGCTGTATGCAAATCTCACATTCAGTCCAACACACAAATATCATCAGCTATTTTATTTGAAAAACACCTTGCCATATGGCTGTTAACCATGAAGTTTCCCACATAACCTTTTTAAAAACCTTAACAGCAGAAGTGAATGAACTATCGCATTCATCTCCCGGAATACTTAATCTGCGTCTGTCCAGAGATCTAATCAAAAGTAGTCATTAATTTTTCATCGTTTAAAAAAAAAGTTGCAGATAAGGATATAGAGAAGTGTGCGGCTGCGTGTGTCTGTGGTAATAAGTAATCAGGACTATCACAAGATGGTCCCTCAAAACACTCACTATTTCCATTCTGCTGTATTCAAAACTGTAGTCTCATTGAGAGGAGTGGTGACTTTGGTAACTTCAAGGGAGGTACGCACAAGAAAAGGCCGTGGCAATCTCCAGGAAACTGCCGACTATGGGAAACTGGAGTTTAATTAATCTTTTCATTCTACAGTGCAATGCACAAATGAAAGGTGCTGTTTAGCTCTGAGACCCTTATCGTTTTTTCCCCATAGCTGGATATAGCTCACTGCTACCGAGTCAGCAATGGTAGCCTGTATTCCTTTGGAAAGAGGCAGAAATGGTAGCTCAACAGCTTAGAATACAGCACAGATTTATTATTGTTCCGTAGGGGAAGGTATTCAGCAGCTGTGTTTATGCTGGCCAGTGCCGTGAGTATTGGGTGGCAAAGAGGAGGATTGCAGATGTGAATTACCGTTCAGAAATGGTGTTAATCCGGCCATTTTCTTAAAATACATTTGTTTTGCGTGCCCTCTGGGGCCATTAATCAAAGCCAGTGGGTATTTGATTTAAATGCAATTCAATAAGTTTTCAATGTCCCTTCTATTTACAGTTTTTGAGTGTTGAGGGTCTCCAAGGACATTGACCGTCAGCCGTCACCACTAGCCCGTGAAAAAAGAAAAGATTTTCCTTTGCTTTGTATTCACGCATCCCTTTTCACAGTTTTAATGGATCAGTCGGTCTGATCAATCACTCAGTCAATCAGGCAGTGTAAATAAGAAAAAGTAAATTTTTTTGGTTACTCCCAGTCCCCTGACTTTATGGAAAGGCTCACTCAATCAAATCACAAATAAACCTTAAAACAAGAAGTCAGCGACAGTCTGCTGTACAACAACCTTTTATCTGTTTAATTTGTGCCAGCTCCAGATGTCGCTTGCTGAACCCACCTTCGATCCTTGCGTTTATGT
>JAOVYW010001391.1:0-16312 GCA_025775045.1 Hiodon tergisus | reverse complement strand
TATTAACAATTTATATATATATATATATATATATATATATATATATATATATCTATATCTATGGACCCCTTGCCTAGCAGGGTCAAACATTGCCATGGATATAAGTGGAAAAAGTTTCCTGCCACTAATGGACACCAGTTACATTCACAGTGCCCAATAAAACAGGAAAATGGAATTGATTTATTGACATACTGTGAATATGACTCACATGCAATCGGTCATTCTCTATGGTTGGTATTGAAAATATTTAGCAGTCAGTAGTCGATACTGCTTACAACCTGTTACCTTGTGTCTGGGTTCCCCAAAAACACTTAGATGGTCTTCATAAACAAGATCATCCATTCATAATGGTTTACAAATTCAAAAACATAGTCTTAGTCCTTGAGTGGCGTCAAATGCTGTGTTAATTGAAATAAGCATCTTGACAGCGCTGTGTTTTCGGCGGCAAGTGTGAATTTGGGTATATTTCCATATTTGCTATGATGAAGGATTTGCACGCCTGGAAAATAAGATGCTCATTAGCCTTTACTCCATCGGCACGGTCCAGCGTGGTAGGTGGCATGAATCTGTTAATCAAATCTTTGGGTGGCTGATGCTTTCTAGGGCGCTTAGTAGCGAACCCAGCCGCTCATCGATCCTATTTTTTAGTCTTGTTCTCTCAATAAGGGTCGGATTGTGTAAGGTGGGTTTAAAATGAGGCGGTTGTGGTGAGAGAGGAGTTGGGCTACGTGTGCTTTGAGCTGCCATGACTCTTTATTTAAGATTCTTTTGCCAAAATGGACATTCCTTTGTTTTCTTATCAATTAAAAGAAAATTGATCATTAACGTTCGCTGCAACGTTCGCTGGAATTCTAAATTCTCAGTGGACTGAGGAAAGGTGAGTGTTGGAGTACGTGTGTGTGTGTGTGTGTGTGTGTGTGTGTGTTTTTCTTAGCAATTTGTGGTAGCTACCACCCCCTAGCTAGAGGGAAAATCGCACATCATTTGATTTGTCTTCCCTGCAATGGCATACTGAAAGAGGAAGATTAAGCGTGTGAGCAGGGTCTTTAACAAGTTGAATTAAAACTGTGACTTTATAACATTCTTAAGTCAGCTGATACCTGGAATTTGCTGAGTGGTTTGACTTAACTGTTCGGATATCCTGGTAAGGATTATTTAAATACGGGAATGTTTGAAATCGTTTTTAAAATAGAGGAGTGTTTAGAATAGCTACGGTTTGATGGTATTTTAGTTTGTTGTTTTTATTTTAACGTACCTTTTGGTGGGGAACTGCGTTTTGACACAGAATGTGGGCAGGAGGGCACTCAATCTGGTAACACCCAAACAGGCTGATCTTTGGACACGGTGATTGATGTCACTTAAACATCACGTCCTTCCACAGGCAGGTGGCTGGTTTATTGTCAGCTTGCTTCCTAGTCACTTAGCTCATTACTAATTGATGCCGGCACCTGCTCTTTATAGGTGGATCCGAGACATAATGAAATTTTCACAATCTAGCGCGAGGTTGAAGATACCGGCGAGACACAGAGCAGATCGCTTGTTTGTTTGCTTATCGTCCTGTAATTCTCTTCAGTGTCCACGTATCAATTTATAAGACAAGGTAGGCTTGTATGATTGAAATGGGCAGCCTGATGCGCAGCATTCTTAAGCAAGGTGGTCTGAAAGCGTCTTTTATTTAATGTTGAAGTCGTTTTTAATGTCCAACAAAAGGGCAAATGGACGCGGTGCTATCAACTTGACTTTTGGGGTTGATGACCTTTAAGTAAGTATATTTGGGGAGTGCTTTGCATGTGTAGCTCAAAAGCATCGGGTGGTTATGACAGAGGGAAATACGATGATAACAATAATATGGGAGAAGATTGCTATATGAGAGAAGTATTTTGCATGTTCCACATATGCAAACCAGTGACTGTTCCAGGACTTTGTTCTTTTCCATAGTTCTGTAGTCATGTTCTGTGCACCCGTGATACCTTCAGGCCCTCCAATCCGGTCTTTTAGCATGGGACTAGTTCTTTAGTGCTCTCTCGCGAGAACAACGTCAGTCAATGGCTTGAATGCGTCTGACCCAAGGTCTGCGAGATGAAAGCCCACGTCGCAGAGTAAGCCAACCCCTTAGTTGAATTTTCTCCTGGCTTGCGATTGACTGGCGCTCCGCTCCGCGCGATTTTAACGGCTCTTTTCCCGCTGCGGCACGCACACTTGCTTGTTTGCGTGGCCGAGCGAAACCCTGCCAGAGACGACATGGTCGCAGGCAGCTGCGGCGTTGGCGGAGAGGGAGGAGGAGGAACAGTTGACCAGAAGCGACACAGGAAAGAGAGGTGACCTGATTGCTCAGCTGGCCAAGCAACTCAAACGGAAAACACAAGGGGGGAGGGGGGGCGGACCGACCCTCTTGTCTGGGACGTCTAGCCATCCGCTGTGCCTACTTTTAGGTGTAGATCTGTGTAGATCTGTACAGTAATGTGGAGTATGCTTAGCCAGTTCGTCATGTGACCCATCTTATATTTTTCATTCTGGTCATTGAGTAGCTTGACAGAGCTGACTGCTGATATTTATTTCTACATAAGAATTTACATTAGTCATTATACTTTATTTTAATTTTTTTCCTGCGGTTGTGATTGCAATTGTTTTGTCCTTAATTTATACGCATTTGATGTATTTTACTAGATTAAAGAAAATGTAAGTATGTTTGTATATCGTTCCCATTACGTCAGAAAGTTATAAAATGATATTTAAATCGCAAGTACGCAGTAGAGAATTCAATAGAAAAGCATAAATCCACAAGTTTTCCATCCTGGCCAGCTGGGAAATGCTAAATGATTGACCGCTAACGTCTTCATGGCTTTTTAGCATTTGGGTAGAAGAGCCCTTTATTAAAAACCACCCTACCAGGTTGATCCTGCTGTGCGAAGGGGTGGAGAGTGCAGTATTTTTATTCCAGGTTCTTCACGACAGAGACAAAGCCCTTGTTTTAGCCTCAACTGTGGTGGCACGGGGGTCCGCCTCTCTGCTCTTGAAGTTTTCTTTATTTCCTTTCTGATGAATGCTTCACCCCGTTCTCGAGGAGGACAGGCTCCTCCGTAGTTGCAGGAGATCTGTCCCCTGTCAAAGAGCTGAGAAGCCTGTGTCCTCCAAAGGCTCATCTCATTGACCTCCAGAATGTGGCAAAACTCCCATTATTTATTATTATTACATATTATTACGACAATAACAATAATCATTACTATTGTTGTTGTCGTTGTTATGAAAGAGAAACGAAAGTAGTGTTTAGACGTTAACCTTGTTGGTTGTTTTAGGGGCAGTGAACCGAAAGCCTGCCAGTGCGGAATTAACGCACGTGGACGTACCTGTTCATCACGGAGAGGCAGCTTGCCTGGCCTGCAACAGCTCCGATAATTAACTTATTTACTGAAGTGAGCCTGTCCTCGCATGAGGGGGGTGTGCTGAAATGGCTGAAACGCCGTTTGTTTCTCCGGCTCATTTTCAGGGCTTCTAATGTGTTGCCACCGCATTGATTAGCAATTTTACAAGCTATTTTTACACCCTTGGCTCGGAACGATCCATCTCCAAACAAAAGGCGCCGGATAGCACAGGGCTGACATTAAACTCCCGCCATTGGCCCCTGGTTTTCTCTTGCCAGCGTGAAAGCTGTCCGCTTGCTTTTCCCAACGACATTACTGTAGGTTAGCTTTAACATCCAGTCAGTTTGTTTTATGCATCGGGGACAACCTGAGAGGGGTATTGGAAACCGCTCAGAAAACTGCGTTTCCTGGTTAGAGCTGATTATTATGCGGGAGGTGAAAGGGGGAGGGTGGGCGGGCTTTTCGGTTATTTAATGGGAGGTTGTCTCCGTAATCAGTTCTCCCTATGTGTGTGCACACAGATCCATTCCAGAATCCACCATCTTAAAGGTGACGCCAAATTAATTGTAGTAGAGGTCATCCCGTCTTGCATGGTAAAGTGGATTGTACCATGCACACGTAGAGAATATAGACCTAATGTATAACTGCATGTAGATGAGATTACAGATTTAAGCAAATTGTCCTGCTATTGAAAATACATTGCGTTTTTTTTTTTTTTATTCCTCTCTCTCGTGTTATTGTGTTTATTTTGTTACTGGCACAGTGTTTCATCTACTCGATCTGCATGAAAATGTTTTTTGCACATTCTTGTCCCTGCTTTGACCCCTCTGGCGTTTTAAGATGTTGAGAGAGCAGAAGTCGGCCTGTACGAACCACCACCCCCTCCATCAGCCTGGCTAGTTTTGCCCCTCTGTCTCCCCCCCCCCCTCCAGGAGACAGATTACTTCTGCTAACCTCCTTTTCAACGGCGTCGTTCAAGGGCCTGCCTTTTATGCCTGACGGCTGGGAGAATGTCTCCAGACATTGAGCAGGCCCTCAGATCATTACAAGCCTCCTCTCCGAGCGGCTTTGTTCTTCCTGTAGATCCGTTGTCAAGTCGAGTTGCTGGAACATCCAGCCAGAAAAGCCTGGTCTCCTGGTTGCTGAAACTGAGCGGACCACTTCTGCCCCCAGCTCCCGGTTTAAATTGGACCGGTTTTAATAGTCGAATGGCTTATGTTAAAGACGTGAAGCCCCGCGGTTGGATATTCCAGGTTTTTATTTATTTACATGTAAGCTAATTTTAATACAGGAAGGAAAGCATTAAGCCGCGACTATGAGCTTTAGAAAACGTGCGATTAAACAAACCAAACTATTATGTGGTGGCCAATGTACTCTTTTGGGGCGACGAGGGGTAACAGTGGCCCTTTATGGGACCCGTGTTCATTTTCATCCCGTAGCAAAAAAACAAGGATTGCGTTGACCATTGCATACAGCTATGGGGGGAAGGGGGGGGGGGGGTGGAACAAAGTAAGGGTACGACTGAAGTTCAGGGTTTCTAAGCGTGTATAGGCAGTAAGGTCAGTTGCGAGACCAGTTGTCTGGTGTTTGGACAGGGCGGAATGGAATGGAAACGGCGAAGATTATGTTTCAGCCCGTGATGCCACCCAGCATCGCGGGCCTCTGCCAGGGGATAAAGGGTCACGTTTGTGAGGCGCGTCATCCGCAGGGCCGGTCTGGAGGCCCCGTTTATAAACTCCCCTCATTCAGCACGCACTTCCTCGGTCGAGACGTGGCCACCCAGGAAACGTGGTTAAAAGCAGTCCTACCTTTTTGTTGAAAATTATTTATTTATTTATCTTTAAAGTTGTGTACGATTGACGAATAATGCAGGGCAGTGGGGTGTTTTTGATTATTTGGCCATTTCTGCTTCCTGTGGTTCAGTTGCCGGCAATCTCCTGAGGGACCTTGCCGCGCGAGAAGGACGTCTCTTGAGTGCTTCCATATGTCTAGGCGGGGGCCAACTCCCAAGTGGTCCCACCGATTTATACTGGGGATATTAAATGACCTAATGACCAGATTATTTCGACCGGATTGACTCGGAAAACCTTGAGATTCATTAGCGCGAAGTGCTGAGCCGCTGTTTGAAATACGATCACACCGGTGTTCGTCTATTTTTCAGTGTGCGCTGCAGTATCAGTCATAGCAACAGGCTAGTTTTAACAATGCGGTTTAACACTCGAGAAGAGGGTCAAAGTGTGGTCGCGCAGAACGGAGACATGCCCCAGCGTTGGCAAATCGGTATCCGCGACGATCTTCTGGAACTCTGGGAGAAGACCGGGCGGCGAATGAAAGGGCGAGTGAGGGGTGTAAAGATTAGGCGCAAAATTCATGCGTCTCCTCCACATCTGGTGCACAAATTGGTACCTTCTTCTGCAGTATAGGAAATCCATTCAGGTTGAAAATTGGACGCATGCTTTTGATTTGTGACGCCGGCCATTCGGTTACTGCCTCTTTTTTGTGCAAACCCAGCAAATAAACCCTGATAAAGTAATAAGAAACATGTCCGGTGGTGTTTTAAGGGAGTTTTCTCCATTTAAAAGGACGACTTGAATAAAGTTACATAAATCACTCTGCAGTAAAGGGCCCTCCCTTGCTTAGCTCTCTCTCTCTCTCTCTTGTCCACAAACAGGAACTGCCTAATTTCCTGAACTTGACTTAACTATTTGGTCTGGGCAGAATAAAGTGTCCGTGTGTGGATACCTCAAGTTCTGTCCGGGTTTTAGAAGAAAAAAAAAAGGGAGTCAGTTTTAACATGTTACAGGCGTCCCAGTTTGAATAAAAAAAATTATATATGTTTTAAATTAGATTTTCGACACCCTTTTTGCGTAGTTAAACTTCTAAAGTGATATTTAAAAGAACATTTTTATCCAGGACGTGAAAAGAGTTTGTTTCTGCGTGTGGAGATTGCTTCATGTTTGGAGGTTGTCTTCTGAATTCTCTCTGTTTTCTGTTGTTATTTTTCCCTCCTCCTTCCTGCTGTGTTGCTGTGAAACCGCATTCATCGGTTTCACCGGGAGATTTAATTGTTTCACAGAAGTTTAGTGGAACAACGCCAGCGGATTCACCGGCGAGATTCCTGTCCCCTCTCCTCTCCGCGGCCGCGCGGAATTTTCTTTTTCTTTCTTTCTTTCACTTTTTTAAATTTTTTCTTTTTTTGCCGCCTCGCCTCCAGTTTTATTGACGAGCTATTTGTGTCGCCCCAAAGAATCCCCGGGAAATAAAAGGAGGTGTTGCCTGTAATCGCTCCCCTGGCCTGGGCCGTGCGTGGTCTCTCTGCCTGTGCCCGTGCCCGTGCCTGTGTCTGTGCAGGTGGTCAGGGTACCCCCCACCGCCCCGGAGGGTCTTCTCAGGTTGACCCTGTGTCCCTGAGCTGCGTCTTACTGATTACCCCACTCTGTGTTTTTTCTGGATCTACGACTGCGTTTGTCTCACACCAGATGTTTGTGGAGAGAATTAAGCAAAAAAAAGAAAAGAATTACTGCGTGCCGATGTTGGCCCCGGCTAGGCAGCACTACACATGCGATAGACCTATGCTAAAAACTGCTTCGGTGTATCGATCCCATCCTTGTAATGGAGAGAGGGCAGTGTGCAAAATCAATTTTTTTTTCTTTCTCCGAGGCTACCCTCGTTATGGATGAAAAACATTTTGTATTCATTTTAGCCTGCTGTTGTCATTGTTTTTGACACTCGGTTGAAACGGAGATGGCCTTCCCCACCCAATAATCTAATCATCTTTGTAATCCTACCACCGATAACATGGCTACCCCGCCCTGGTTGTGATTTATCAGTGTGAATTCTGTGGAAAGAAATTTTGGAAACACTGGATGTGGTTCAAGCTTAAACTGCATGATGTCATTTTTGTTTTGCTGGATGGAGGCGTCAGGCAACGCTGGGTCGGCCTCTCCTGTGCTGCTGGTTGAATTTTGAGGAATGGTGGCACCGCTTGGCGGTCTGTCGTGCGGATTCTGTGCGGACGTTAAAGAAAAAAGCAAGCACGGTCGCGGGACACAGAGGTGCCGCCCGAAGGCGGACCGCTCCTCTGTGGTCGATTCAGTCTCGCTGCAAGAACTCTTCTCCGCCTGCTCCTGCTGGGCCAAGCCCCCCTCTTTCCCGAACCCGGCCCGGTGAGCGATCGGAGCCTGGCGGACCGTTCAGTCGGCGCCATGGCGTCAAACCTTTTCTCCATTATGCAAGCGTCCCCAGATTACACCGAATAAATAAATAATGCCGTCGCAGCCCCCCCCCCCCCCCCCGTCTGTCCGCCATCAAAAAATAAGATCCATTTAGGATTCCCCAGGTGTTTCTATTTATTCCATTCACCTCTGTCTGAGCCTTTAGGTTAGCTATAGCCCCCCCCCCTCCCCGGTAGGACACTCATCCGGGCTTGTGGCGCGTTACCCAGACGTGCGCACCCAAACAGAGTCAGCAGTTTCTCCTTTGTCAAATTATCCAGGAAATTGTTTGCGGTGCTTTGATAACACAGGTGTTCATGCGATAATAGCTCCTGGAAGCGGAGTGGGTGTGAAACAATGAAGCCATTAGGGATGAAATTAAGCCAGGTCCTCTGCAGCACCATTGTTGCCGCTGATCCCCTGAAAGGAGCACACTGGCTGGCGTGTAACAGTTTAGCTTATTTAATGGCATGCGTTGTAAGGCCTGGACTCGCTTCCTAGTACGTCCTAGGCTATGCTATGTGGCTATATAGGCTAAATGGACTCCTTCCCTTGTAAGTGTTGGGATGTTGGTGCGGCACGGTCGGACGCTCACAAAATTGCGAATTCGGGGTTTCGGTGGGGGAAACAGAATGAGGATGGTCCCGGCCTGCGATTCAACGGGGGCGCCTTTAGCCGCTTTAATCGGCGCTAATTGTCAGCGGTGCTTCTGAGTGTTTGGATGTTGCCTACGATTAAGCGCTGTTAAATAAGCAGCCTTTATTTAGCCAAGTGAACCGGCGAGTGGTACCGTTTGGGGCGGGATGGATGCCAACACTCGGGCCATAATAATGAAGTCGCCGACTTGATGTTTGAAGACAAACAGCCTGCGAACGTTTGGTCGCCAGATGATTCCCTCCCCGTCAAAGTCCTCCATCATGAATTTACATATTGTTCCGTAAGTAATGATTTCATAGTGTTAATCAGCCCTGTGCTGGATTTGTGTTACTCCTGTTATGCCATGTGTCGCATATTTTACTGTGCTTTATCTTCTGCAAATCGCCTCTATTAATGCTGCCTGTTTGCGTGTGTGTGTGCCTGTTATAGTGTTGGTGAGAGCCTTGTCGGATTTGCTATGAACTATGACTTGGCTATGACTTAGCTATGACTTTAGTTCTAAAGTAATTTATTTTCCCAAAACTGATATAACTTAGTGTGCCCCTCCCACCCACATACGTGCAGGATCATGGTCCTCACTCTTTGGGTAAGTGCTTTTGCTTACCCTGGCAAAAGGTATTTGAGAGAGTATTTGATTTGATTTCCCCCCCTTTTCAGTTTTCGTCTCTTTCCGCCTGAGCGAAAAGAGATGTACCTACTCAGAAGGCCCATCTCGTCTTGATCTTGACAAATTTCCCTCCGACAGAGGGAGATTGCGTCTGCCGCTGGCTTGTGACACTCGCCCAGGTCACTAAATAATGAATGGGTCTCACCTGGTGGCCTCTCTGCGGGGCGTGACTCGCCGGGGCGAGCTGGGTCCTCCTGTTGGCTCGACCCGTCTTGTGCGGTTTGGAAGAGTGTCTTATTTCTTCTGCCCATGCACGTTCCACAGAGCACGTGCGGCCGCAGTGGTCATGGGTGTACCCGTCTTTAGGGTTCCCTCAGTGCAGAACGTTCCATCTAAAGGCGACGTGCATCAGGTGTTGGTGCTGGTGTTAATCTGTGCCGATGATTGCCTGCAAACAGGTTCTAAATCGCTGGGCCAAACAAAACATAACCCGATTCTTAGTAGGTTCCCTGCTTTCTTGTTTTTTACTCATTCAGTTCATGCGATAAAATTTTCTCAACTCAGAATTTTACGTCTGTTGACACCCCTTGAGACAAAGAGTGCTGCCGTGTTGCTGTATGAATGTTTTAAGAAGAAGTCGTTTCAGTAATATGTGAAAAGTTCCCTAAAAAGCTGCGATAATTCCTGTTTTGTTACCTTTATCTTTGATCTTTGTTTTAAGTGGCTGATAAACCTTGGTTATATAACCCACGGCAACTTAAAAGAAGACAAGTTTACAAATATTAGTATTCTCCGTATGCAGAATTGGTGCTGTCACGCCTGTGGAGTGTATAGAACTGAGGATACTAATTACCCCAGCAATTTTTTAAAGTAATTAATGAGTGCTTACAATTGGTAATTTAAAAAAACACATAGCCTACAGTCCAGTGAAAGTATTGCTCCTGCATAGTGCAAACAGTTCAATACACTTTGTTTATATATAGGCTACTTAATTCAGTAATGCATATGTTAAAATTGTGCCATGTTCATTTTAAAAAGCAAAAATCTGTTGCGCGGAAAATCTGTTTTGCGTTTGAGAGTGAATGCGAATCGGCACGCAGACAATTGCAAATTAGAGGACACAAAGAGAGTGTCAGGTTATAGAAACGCCTCAAGACAAGTTGGTAAGCTCCAAGGGTTTAGTCAACACTGTGAGATGGGAGGTCTCAGTGGTTAATGTGTGGATCAGTACATCTGGTGAGATAATAGTTGTTTTTTTTTGTACACAAGATATCGCCGCACAGAAAAGAACAGGCATTCGCTAATCCCCAGCGTTTCTGTGCCTTCAAACTATTAAGACAATTGTCTGCTGGTGAGTTGATCTCAGGTAGCAGGTGAAACGGTCCTTTCTGGCTTTTGTTGGGGAGAGAATTGACCGGTAATGCAACCCTGGTGTTTCCAGACTTTTTAACATCGTTGAACGTCTTGAACACTTTTGTTTGTTGTTGTTATCATCCTGCTGTCTTGTCTGCGTAGCATAAAGGAGTTGATCTTCATTTCTAGGTCCAGTTTTATTATTATTTTTGTAATTCTGTGACAATCAATCAATCCGGGCTCAGGAAGAAACCTGCTGTAGTCGGTACACATCTAAGAAGTTTCGTGTGTGCGTTTTTTATATTTTTATTATTATCATTTTTAATGTTTTTTTTTTTTTTTTTTTTTTTTAGATAAACTCTCGCCACAATTTCTCAAGTACTTGCATCGCAAAAGCCAATCAGCATTGGTAAACATTTTATTCAGTGGCATTCATGGAACTCGAACCACTGTGCTGCAACCCTAAGCATTTTGCTACTCTGCGACCTCCACTGCCTGATCTAACGGATGATGACTTTCGTACAGGAAAGCATTGCTATATGCTATCTAATTTAGCTTTGCAATTCAGTATTTATGAATGTAACGTAGAAAGAGAGTGAGAGAGAAAGTCATGACAATTATTCCTAATTAATAACTTTTCTGAATTAGGGGAGTTTTTGCATTACACCTAGCTAATTTACTCCTTTAAAATTTTACATAGAGGCAGTTTCGTACCTACATTTTTAGATTGTGTTGGATAGTCACTGGTAACCAAGTAGTTAAAAGTTAATATTGAGCAAAGCAACTTTTATTAGGCTGAGTAGAACACTTTATGTTGATGGTGTGGGAAAGCTTCTACAGAACCACAGCGGCGTGTTGGCTGTCAATTCTGGTGGAGCAGGCTGAACTGTCATTGTATGGGGAACTCAGTTATCGTAGCATTTTGTGAATCATAAGCATTTGAAGGTTTGCTGTTGACATTAGCGCTTTCCTCCACAGGTAGTAGGATTTCATATTAATGCAGAACAGGTAGGCTATTCAGATTGCTTGCAGTGTGACTCAGAGGCTGCCGTTTAGACACACTTTTTACATGTCACTCTATTTGATCAGTTCTGTGTACCCAAGGAGAGGAATGCGATCCTACGTTACATCTATATTTTAATTTGAAGTTTGTTCGAAATCAACGGGCATGACGGCGCTCCTCTTCCTCCCTGGAGAAAACCTCCACTAATGGAAAATGAAAGTTGAAAAACAGAGCGTTTCCTGCCTGTAGATTTGTAAAACTTGGACTACATTTCGACTTGGAAAGCTGGCTTTCCTTTCAGGAAGTGTTAGTCCTTGCCGCTCTTTATAAACAGTGGAAAGGGGACTTGAAGAAAATCTTCCAGACTCACTGTTTCCACTGTAAACAGACAAAACTCTTTCCATTTTAATTTTTTTTTCAGCCGACATTGGTGGGTGTAACCAGACCTCCCCTGCTACCTACCTTCTCAGAGTAGGAATTACTTTCTACTGTTGCCTCTAACGGTGCCAGCGTCTCCTTGAGTTTTAAAGGATTATGCACGATTTAAAAATAAAAATAAAAATTGTGTGTGTACATTTATTTATATATATATACCTGCCTTGTGTGCAGCTTCAAAAAATGCTATCTTGGTTTTCCGTTTCGAGAGCAATGGCCTTCTCTTGATGGAATTGCCTTTTTGGAATTGGAAAAGTGTGCACTCCGTTGCTTGAGGACATGAAAACCCGGGCGGCGGTCGCCGATGCCTCCTGTCACGTACACCACAGGTTGTTTGCAGTCATGAATGGCGCGGTACGTGAGGGGGCCTGCGTACCTCCCCCCTTACGTGGCTGCCAGTCATTTGTACTGTAACACCGTGCCTAAAACACGCCGTGATTCTATGCAAACCGTCCTCTCCTTCCCCTCCCCTTCCCTTTGTTGAGTTGTTTTATTTTATTTTTCAGGAATGTGAAGGCATTCAGTACCGAATAAGACGTACTATTAACAGTGCCAATTGGGTGGAAAGAACAACAGTTTGACCTGGCTTTTATGTCCGAAGGGATTTATAAACTATATATATATATTTTGTCCTTGTTTTTGTCACCGACGGAGTTGCCCTCCCAACTCTTTCATTTGGTTTTTATCTGTTTTTGCTCTGTGCTGTAAAATGCGAAGTCAACCTCAGCAGGGCTCAGCAGCGCTCGTATACAATCCGTTAATGATAACGCTTATTGTACACCGCTTCAACATCACGTGACCATTAAACCGTGTCCTCAAACCTTGCACCTCTGGTCAAATGGAGGGGTGGGACGCCTGGTGTTTAGCATGTCAAATAATTATGCTCAATGAAGTATCATCTCTGGCACACTTTCTCCATCTCATTTCATTAATGCGCTCTGTCTCGAGTGCCAATTAAACAGTTAAACCAAAACGGATTCAGAATGCTGTGTCGCTGCCTGTTGAAAAATCCAGTGCTGCCATCAGTGTTCCCTTTTCTACAAAATCGAGTTCGTGTTTATAGAGAAATCTGCCCAGACCTGCATGTGTGGGAGAGACATTCAATAGTAGCCGAGCTGATATACGATTAAAACTGCATATGGGAGACTAAAACGCGGGCCTCTGATTCTGCGCAGCCTTTACGATTTGTTTGAAGGTACGGAATACAAACTTAGGCAGAGAAACCCCTTCTTTTTTTTTCCTTTTTTTTTTTTTTTTTTTGCTCGTAATGAAAGAGTTGTTAAGCTGGACTCTCCATATCTTTTCCCTCTAAAAACTCATCTAAATGGAAAACACATTGTCTTCATTATTTGCAAGTACTGAATGAACACAGTTGCCATGGTGACAGCCATCTGAGGCCGAAGGCTGGTTTTAGGCCAGAGAATAGGGTAGAACAAAATATCTTCTAATCCAGACGGTAAAAATCGGCTCACTGAATCCAAAAGTGCTTTTCGCTGGAGTAATTTATTTCCAGAGGTGTCTGATGACAGAATCGAAATTCTGTTAATCAGTGTTTTTTGTTGTTGTTTTTTTTTTTTAAACTCTCTCATAGATTTCAAATTGCAGGTTTTTCTACGTCAGTCACCAACAGTTTAATTAGAACGTTCTAAAATGCAGAAATATTGCAGCGATAGCAAGGGCTATCAATAGACAGCATTTTCGAGAATAGCTAAGACTAAAAATAAATAAATATATGCACAAAGCTTTGAGTCACTGCAGTGTGTCTGTCTGTGAGTCTTCATAACGAGGGCCAAACAAGCTGTCGTTTATAAAAGGTGCCTGTGTGCCTCAGTGTAATAACGTGTGTATGCTCGCGCGTGGTGAGTAGATCCGCATTTAAGTGCAAGGCGGGAAATTTGTAGCTTTAAAACGAAGGCAGAACCATCCGATGGGAAGGGTTTTTTTTTCTTTCGGTGAAGGCAAGGCCGACCGAAACGACACCACTTAGATGTATTTCTGCACCTGTCAGAGGAACCCGAAAAGCTTAAAGCCGTGAGAAAGTGCGGCAGTATGAGCAGGAATGGCAGCAGAAAGGTGCTTCGCGGGTAAATCAGTGATAAGCATACGCGCCAAACGTTCGGGGAGTCGCCGAAGAGGCGCCTTCTCTTTGAGGGAAATAAGACGCATTACTAATAATAGGAAAATTGCTCACTTGGGAGGCGTTTCGTCATGGCGATTCGTGTCAGATTGTAATTGGTTTACCTGCTACATTGCCCTATATTGGTTTCCGAGAGGGTAAAACAAATTACCCGAAGGTTGACCTTTACAATACCCCAGTAGCTCAGGCCACGTAGACTGTCTGATTGAAACACAATACGGCCAACTGGGGATCTGAAGGTGTAGCTCCCTATACGGTTTAAGAAGCTGTGTTATTATGATTTTATTTCCCCCCACTTGCCCAGGGTACCGCCATGTAGCCGTATATGCATAAGGAGGTTCTGGTCTGTGAGAGACAGAGGCTGCGTTGACGTCTGTGTGGGCGTGGGCAAGTGAGCGCTGGATGGACAGCATATGTGGGATTTCCGTGGGGATTTGTGGAATGTTTCTTTTTTTTTTTTTTTTTGGTGTGTGTGTGTCTGGTGCCGCCGTGGTGAAAACGATGGAAGCCTGTGAGGGACCTTTAGAGCAGAGCGATGCGCCATTGCAAGAGATTTGAAACAAAAAAAAAGAAGAGAACGGAGGGCGCCTGCTATTGTTTGTTTGTTTGTTTGTTTGTTGGTTTAATTGTTTGCCTGCGTGCGCGTAGCACTGGGTGGGGGTGGTTCTCAGGAGGTGCCCTGCCCTCTCTGGGTTCCCCACATGCTCGGCCGCGCGGCCCATTGTTCCAGCATCCCACACCGCGCACGGTTTTGCATTCGTCCTCATCATCTGTAGGCAACATGCAAAATGACCTGGGACGGGGGGGGGGGGCTGGGCCAGCGATTAGCGACGGCACGGATCGGCTCCCATTTCAATCTCAGTCCACTGGGACGAGCGCTCTCCGGCGCCCTGCAGCGTTGCGGCGGTTGTTTTGCTTTTTGTGACGGACAGTTGAACACCAGGCTCCCGTTTCTCTTGTCCGTTACCTCTGCCGGAGCTGGTTCAGCGTGTCACCTCTCCAGCCAAACCATTCATTTCTGTCATTTTTAGATCTAATACTGTATCAAAATACCTCTACTGCTTTTTCTCAACAGCCTCGGTTCAAATTTTACTCATTCCCTTTTCCCACCCCCGTATCTTCGATGAAAAGGTTGAAAGTGTTTTTCTTCATTATATGGTTACACACTAATATTTAGTATTTCATTGTTTTGTAGTGGCGTTCATCCAGCGTGTATTTAAAGCACCGTCAGTCGATAGGTAAAAAAATTTGTAATAAAAATCTTTTTCTTTTTTCCCCCCCTCAATAATACTTCCCTCTCTTAGTATTTTCGGGCAAGGTGCAATAATGTATCAGAGATCGTGGCGAGAAAGGCCTTGTTATCAGACGTTGCCGTGAGCACAGGAGCATATATTAGTCATCTCTGCGCACCGCTTTCACACTGAAAGTCTGCAATAAAAAACAAGCCTTCCGCATCACGGGGTGGCAGAGGGCCCTGGTGCCGGCTAACCCTGAACAAGTGCGTACATTAGTCACCATTAGCGCTGTTTTCCAGGATTAGCGCTGGCCGCTAGCGTCCTAGCCACGCTCTCTCCAACCGGGCTGGACCTCCGCCGGCTCTGCTTCCCTTCCACCCTCCAAAGTGTCTGGTTTACATGGATATCGATCGCTGGAGGATGCGGGGAGCGGCAGAGCCGGCTGGCCGGGCCAGCGGTCAGACCCGGTGTTAACTCTGCGGTCGCTTCTAATCCATTATTCACTGATCTCATTACGGGACCAGTCACAAAGAGGATTCCTTTCTTCCAACTTTTCCATCAAATAACCTTTTGGAGAGCAGAGTGGGAGTGGCGGGGTTGTAATTATACACAAAGTTTATTTTGGTATTAATTAATCGTTTTAATTACGCAACCAGCAATAGTTGTTTTTCGAGTGGCTTCAGTAATTATTCTTTCAGGGGTTTTCAGCTGAAGCATTCAGTATGAGTGGAGTAACATAACACACTATTGACAACTCCTAATCGTTTCATTAACCCCAGATTCTGAAATGGTTTTTAACATTATATTTATATTTCATGAGTTCTATTAACCTATGGACAAAACGCAGCACTAATGCGGGATGGCAGCTGTACTGTATGTATCACTGGGAAGCCAAGGGAAGGGAGTGAAAGCTCTCTTAAATGATTAAACACTTTGGAGCACAAAAGGTGTATTTCGTTTTTTCTGCTGACATTCTGTGCACTGACGGCGGCGGCGGCGGCCGGACTGCGTCCCGACAGGAAGACTCCAGGGCGGAGCGAGATTTATGACCCGCTCCGGGATGCGGTTACTGATGCTTCAGCCCGTTTCGGAGGGGCTGGTGGGCTGGGGCGTGGAATCTCTCGGCTCGCCCCGTTCGGCGGGTCGCCGCGCGATTCCGCTAACAGCTTCTTTGGAAATGTGCCCGCCGGTTCATGTTTACGTTAACCTGTCAGCCCGTGTTGTCACTCAACACGCCAGATGTGAGGGATTTACTCTGTGGAAAATGTTCTTTAGGTATCTATATTATATATGATCTCTCGCTATATAT
>JAOVYW010001390.1:0-16314 GCA_025775045.1 Hiodon tergisus | reverse complement strand
TAGGAATTACATTCAAGTATCTATTCTATTCTTGATTCCAGTGCAACAACAATAGATATATATGATGTAGAAGTAGAACTGACATGCATGAGGTCTAACAACATCATGGTATACTGAATAAAAAACCAGACACCATGCCCATTTAAATAAGACAGTTTATTTGGTTTTCTGTCTTGGGGAATATGCACGTTTATTTGGGCCAATTAACATATTTTTGGATTTATCCTTCTCAGGGAGTTTATAGTGTTTACCACTAAAAAAAATAACACTTTATGGAGTGGTCTCTGAAACTTTTTTTTACATTAAACTTAAGTAAGGGGGCTGTTACAACTGAAAGTACAGAATGTGTATTTTGTATTTCCACATTATTATTACATACATTAAAATATATCCTTTACCGAATTACGTGGCTTGTTTTCAAGTCAAACATGTATTACAAGGCAAATCTTTCCCCTTATTACCGCTGCATTCTTATTAAACTTGTTTCAAAAGACGTAATGGAAACTAGCCTGTATGATTGTCTAATTTGTTTTTCTTTAATTGAGTTTTAATTATACTTTTTTTAAAGCCAATAGACAGCCACCGTCTTTATTAAGTCACCACGATCTTGCTAAGTAGGTCATAAAAGTTTACATTGTCAAGGACATTCAATATGCTTTTTAGCTGTCATTTATTAAATATAGCTGTATTTTAAATCATGTTCCGTTATAGTTTCAAAATTCCAAGCATAAAATTCCAGGATTTAGCCCACATTAATGTCGCGTCCAGTGACGGAGCTCGCCGATGGTTTTGACATTGATCAGATGAATACAGCAACTGATATCGAATTTACCTTCATCCGTTGGACTAAAAATCTATTAACGTAATACGAGTATTAGCACGAGAAATTTTTATAAGTGCCAAAACGCATTTTTGAGTGTTTAAGGGAACAGTCTGGAACAAAATTAAAACATTGGAATCCTTCTAATCCCGTTTACATTAGGCTACTATATTTAATGAGTTCGAGGAAAAGAGTTTACGAGTAGATTAAATCAGATACTTACAAAAATATAGGCTAAGCCAATTATATAGCCTTGAACTTTGTTAAATGCGATTACCGTGTTGTCATACCCATAATCGAGGATACAATTAATAGGAATTTAAGTGGTCTTTCGCACTAACCACGATTTCTGTCCTCATTTGCAGTCGTCTTGTTTTCCGCTGTTTATTGAATTCCGCACTATAATTGCCAATTGAACGTTCAATTGCTCTTTGCGGAATAAAATTGACAGGGCTGCGCTTACAAATTGTTTGTAAGGGTGCAAAAATCCATATTCATAAACCTATATTATTAACTTTTTATTATTGTCTATATATTTTTAAAAGTATTATTTAGCTCAGGATGTTCATCTACTGGGGTTAGGAAAACAACTTCAAATTTACAAATTAGCCCTGTTTATAAGGTAGAGCCGCAATAAACCTTCTGTAAACAAAACACGTTATGGTAAATATCCCATCAGCGTGGCTTCTGGTTATACTGCAACTCAAAATAAGTAACAGATAAAGTCAAACAGTTCAGATTCGGCCCCACGCCTCTACTGCGTTTTATAAGTAGTAGATGCGGTATTTACGTTGCGCACGTCAGGATGTTATCGCTTAACTTAAATAAAGTTATTATAATACAACGTATTTTCAATACTTTATATTTTTCCTATTCTTTTATTCTTAACTCTGATCGGACAAAACAGCAATGCTAAGTAATGTTAATAGCATTTTGCCCGTTGCTAACATGTACAATTTTGTTGTATTGTTATAAGGTGGATGTATACACTTGATAGCTGAATAGATATGGATAGATATATGAGATTGAACTCAGATAAGGTGGTTGCTTAAAAAACTAAAATCGATGCAGTTCGTCGCGTGGTTATTAAACCTCAAAACAAGGCTGATCATATGGGGTTTTGTATATTTTGAAAATCACGTCTAGCCTGAATATGCAAATATATCCTTCACTTGTCATGTCTCAAAACTGTGGTAGCCTATTCAATGTCTTGGTAAAATTAAATTTAAGACAGCAGGACACATTGCTACCAACTAAAATGGTGGGTTTTACTTTATATTAGCAGTGCAATTAATTTTGCTTCACTGTTTATCTAAACGGGTTAGTGAGGGGCTTTTCTTTGTATGACACAGTATGCTATGCAGTTTTATCACACCTACCAACCACAGCGCTTCATTCGTAGCGACCATTTCCTACACCACAGAGCGCCTGAAAATAGCCGCTTTCAATACGTTTTTTGCGAGACGAAAGAAAATGGCTGTCTCGGTCAGTGGATTCGTATTATTTGCGGCCGTTGTGTAAATATAAAGATGCATTATATTAATCGAGAATTTTAAACTAAAAAACCAACCCCTTATAGGTTATAAATGCGAGCTGTCAACGATATAAAAGAATCAATGTGTAAATCTGGTTACAAAATGGCAATTACTTTCGTCCTGTGACGTTTTCCTTTTTTAAGAGAAAGCAGAATAAACCTTAAATGAATTTGTATGCATTATATATATATATATAGGCTAATAAATATAGCTTTAAAGGATGTTCTGCTCCATGTTAAAGTCTGCCTTGTCCGTTTCTAATCTGTATGCGCTACCACGACTTCACTAACCTCTTTCTTAATTAACGCTTTCTATAGTTCCATAGTTACATTACTTCGTAATATTTAATTCCAGGAGTGCGCTTAAACATGGCTCCAAAACCAACGTTCCTACGTACGTTTAGAAAATGCGTATAAATCTACATAGGTTATGTCGGCTTATTGTATAGGCCTTTGCATTGACAACATTGAAATGGACACATTTAAATGGAGTTTTTCCTCGTTCAATTCGGTCATTTAAATAACTTAGAATTGTCCTAAATTCGAAAAATGTGTACTTTGTAATAGGCTTTCCCATGCTTTGATATAAAACGATACAATCCCTTAATTGAGGAGGAGGGCTTATCAATTCATCTGCACAACGGTGTAATTGTAGATTTTAAAATGTCTTGATGACATTACACATCATTTACTTTTGTTTCATTTACAATTAAGACATTAAATGGGTGACAATTACTCTATTACATAAACATGTTAGTAAAAGTAGGCTACATGCCATACCGACTAAATGGCAGATAGCCATAAAATATAATGTTCTTACTCATTTTATAAATAGACTGAAATTTTTCAACAAAGCAAAAAAACAAGTCGACTAACATTAAAAAATAAATAAATTTCAGTTTTTTTTCTGATAAGAGAAAATTAAACTGCAAGCCATCATCAAAACAGTGCAGGGGGCTTTCATCTGAACATGCACAACAGCTGCTAAAGAATAAAAATATTTGGGAATCCATAGTTTATGAGGCTGTTGTGCAGTATTAAATTGATGATGTGGCCACGCTTTTCATGGGTCAATGTTGATTCCTTAAACACTATTTTGGTATGTAGAGAACCTCTTCGACACTGACACTCCAGACAATATGACTCCTGCTTGATCCTAAAATGGACGGGCTATAATGGGTCTTTTAGTCAAACTATGACTAACACATTTTTTAAATGTCACCCTGAGTAAATTAAAAGGAGAAATTTAAAGATAATGTAAGTTTCAGAATAGAATGACCCCTGCTTAAATTAATTTAATATCTGGCCTGAGTGTGGTAAAATCTTAACCTCTCAGGGCTGGATTTGGGTTCAAATCTGTTTGGTAAAACTCAGTATTTTAAATTTGAAACAACACATTTCATCTACTGTCACCACTTACTATTTTTGGTCATGGACAAGCCCTAAGAAACGATAAAGGTATATTGCTAAACATAGAAACCAAAATGACTTTAAACGAGAGCCTTTAGAATCAACATATTGTTTGTTTATTACTCAGATTATTAATGATCTAAGGAATAAAACCACTTGCCATGCTCTTAGTATTTTATAGTTTATTTTTAGTCGTGTAATAAAAATTTAAAAATCCATAAACGTTTACCGAAGGAAGTTGTAAAATACTGGACTGTGGCTGGACATATCGATTGTTTTGAATCATTTGAATCAATTTCTTAGTATATAGTACTCTATCTATCCTTAAAAGTCTGCTAGTTATCATATTGTCAACACCGTACAAGAAGTACGAAATCATAATTTATTTAAAACAAATAAGCATTGCGACCCTGAAACATCGAAAATGAATCAAAACAAATAATTAATCGCGTCTACTACACGAAGCATGTGACACGCTTGTCTCCGTAACTATGTAGGTTACCTTTATATTCTTTGCACAGTGAGCAGTTTCGGAATCATGCACGTTGCATGAACGCTGTCGCCCAGATACGTGAGGACCAATTATATTTTAACAACTCGACAGCGTACCCATATACGGCTATAGCCATTGCGGCATTGCAGATGAGTCATCACCAATCATCTTAACCACCATAAAAGGAACCAAGCGTACTAGAACGGAGCGTGAAGGACATGGCATGCGAGTTTTGCTGTCTATGTAGGGTGACCAGAAAAAAACAAAGGGACAGTTCTGACTTACGAGCGTTTGTCAGGTGCCCTAAAAGACAAACGCTGTTTGTCCCAATAATCGCGAAACGTTATTTTTTCATACATCAACCACAGCACAGTGGCGCGTCTCTGATGCGTCTTATGCACACAGCATTTCATCGACTCAAGGGCCTTGTGGGCAGGCTATGATGTTTGTTCAATTAATTCATTTAATGAGACGCACTTCATAAAAAATACTACACGCGTTGCTTAGCGACAAGTGATAACTACCAGCTCCCATGTTACTATGTTGCCAGTAGTGTATGGAAGTATTGAACCTAGAAGTCCCACCAAAGCAATAAGGCTAGTTTAGCAACTAGCTACCTGCAACGATGCAATCCGAGTCCGGCACAACACCGGGCCATTCTCAAAAATATCAAAGAGATATTTAGAGGTAGGCCTATTTAGTCCACTGCCGTGCATCATACGACTACAATATGAACGTTTAAAGTAAAGTCTGGTGGGAAACCGAAAACAAAATACGCTTTCTTTAGCTTCGACTAAAAAGTTCAGCTCACTGAAGTTTACCACTGTGTGCGCATCTACATTCATATTTTTGAAATATGAAATAAATTCAGCATTCACAAAACAAGTCAATTGTGATCTAACTAAAGCGGAGGCAGTGCATAAGAACGTGAACCGCAGAGTTTTAAATCCACGGAGAACATGCAGAACATGGCAGGATAGGACCGACAGACTGACATCTGCAGAAAGCAAACAGGATATTTATAGAATTACAATTAAATTTTGTCCGCTGCCTCTAATTTGTCATTTTATATTGGCATTATATGCGTATCCATTGTCAGATGAGCGAGCTTTATGTTGTGTAGTTAGTTTTTGGATTTTCAAGTCAGAGAAGGTATTTATAAACAGAAAAATATTTCCCCAAGCTGGTTATCCACTTGCTAAGGGTGCATATGTAGTAGATAAATCGAAGTTCATTCAGAGGACTGGGTTGTTTTTTCTTGTACATTGCTCGTTTAAACAAAGCATTGCTTGGTCACACAGGTCGCATGCAGGCCAATGTTTCAGGTTAACTTTCCGTATAACAGTCGTCGTTCCTTTTTCATAATCCGCGTGTATCTCCTGTATATCTTTTAATATCCCAGATTTCCTGGCTAATCGGAAGGGATTTTTAAAACCTGCCATACAGAAACAAACACTTACATTCTCCCGTTGTGTGTCAGCGTGTTCCCAAAATGTTTGTTTGATTGGTTTATTGATTGAATTAAGAAAAAGTCGTACTTATTGCATGCGACCATGTGTATCGGACAGAAATGGTAATATGAAATGTGCAATCCGGCCATTATAGTGAATGAAAATAAGTAAAACTGCAGTGTGCCACTGAAAAAAAAAAAGGATGTACATATATAGGCCTATATATTTAAAGAAAAGGTTGAGCAGTAGATGAGCAAAAAACAAGGAAAATTATATAAAAACATAAATAGTATGAGCTCGTCTACAGTTTTAACTTTATTAGAGAATGGGCTGTTCTGCATTGATGTCATGTTAAAAAAAATAAGGTTAAAGGCCTATTTTATCTAAACGGATCATTTTATAAACCGCAGCTTTTGTAAGTAAAATCTATTTAAATTCAGCCTTTGCCTTTGCGTAACTGATCATTTTACAAACAATGCAGACATTTTTCACTGTATTTATTTACTAATATTGTTCTTACCTATAACTCTCAATGTTGTGTATACCGTTCTAAATGTGATTTGTGGACATACTTGAGAAAACTGATAGAAAAGCGATCTCAGAGTTTTAGTATGTTATCGGGTTCAACTTATGAAAGCTTGAAGAAAACAATTCCGACAAATATTTCTTTTTATAAAAACTACCCTAAGATGTAAATAAAGTAACCTAATTATCTTTGCTCCTTCTAAAAAATAAGTCATTTTCAATTCAAATCAAATATATTGTTATCTGAATCTAAGTACACGATAAAAAAGTGAAAACCAGATAAAAAATTAAAAAAAACATTTTATTATTTTGATAAAATATAGTACATAATTTATACTGGAATAAGAATGTCAACAACAACACCAAAAATAACAATTATTATTATTATTATTATTATTATTATTATTATTATTATTATAACAATAACAAAACGATATATATATAATATTTTGGTATTCATTTTAATAGTGCATTTCCAATAAATAAGTGCTTCAGATATCAAAAATATTTTTAAAACATACTATAGTTCAAAACATGTTGTACATAGTATTAACATCGTAATGTGTATACACATAATTGAACTATGTTGCATTAACATGTTTATAAGAAATAATACAAATAACCGTCAATTATACGACTATTTGTTTAGGCTATATTCTAAATAATTTCAAAGGTCGGTCTTCTTTCTGGACATTGAGTATGGTATAATAAGTCAGACACACGCCGACACAATTCAACTGAAATGTTTATTTAAAAAGATAATTTGATAATAAGAATAAGTATAAATATCTACTTTTCTAGTTGACTAGTAGATATTTTGGCGTACGTGCAAGATATGCCATCGCTTCATTAACTTACTTTTACTTAATTCGTTTGTTATTTGTCCTCTTTTATCAAAATAACACGTACTTGTGTTAAGTATCTGCCACAATACACTTTTACTGGATTTTCTTTTTTTACTGTAGTGAGCATTCGATGCATTTACATACTACCTTCTTTCGTGCTATCGGTAGTTTTTTTTTTTTTTTGCTGTTATTTTGTGACTTTTCGGCGTGTAAACAAGGGGATTAAGTAAATATCTCGAAGCCATGTCATGCGAAATTCTATTTGTAGGACTAGAAAAGGGCATCGCCCTATCTCAGTGGATTCAGGTCAAATCTTTTTATTTTGTTTTTGGGTCTCGCCGTTTCGTACGTTTGCCAGGTAGTTTCGCAAATTTATCAGCAGCACTATCACAATTAGATTGGTAGAATATCTGTCTCGTTTTTAATTAAACCATCCATCACCAACAGGCCTAATTTTGGTCAATGCTTTTTGCGACCGTTTCACAGTTTCATTATTTTTATGAACATCGTTATTAGTTCATAAAAATAAATTGTATTTGTTTGCGTAGGCTACTTCTGTATTTATGAGGGGAGTTCCAGTAGCCAGTATCGGTGGTAGTATGGTAAGATCTTTGTGGTAAGGATCCCAAACACTGGAGCCGAGATCCTGGTCACGAATGCGAATTGTAGAATTAACTACTTCGAGACGGATCAGCTATCATTTCATTATTATTGTTGTTGTTTGATCTTGCCAAGATTTGGAGTGTCTGTACTGTATCATTTACTCATTTATTCTTATTTGTATCTAACAATATATCATCCTATGGCACTGTAAAATAATTTCAGTTGAACCGTAGTATAGAATCACTTAACGTGGTGGTGCAAATGCGCACCGTGAAAAGACCATAGGTAAATGAGTTTAAATTTGAACATTTCAATATCGGAACATACAGCATGACAACCGGTTCAGCTCTTAGTGAGGTAAGTTACATGAATATATTTTTCCGCAAAACCATTTTGTCAACTTCATTCCATAAATTTGAATTCAGTGTTATGCACTAAAACTTGATTAATCGCTCAGTCCTTTTAATCCAATGTAACACCTGCTATTTGGATCCATGATGCATTTACAATTATACCTTTGAAGGCTATATCATTTGTATGTGTCTACAAAGGCGTGAACTACTTTTAATTTAAATTGATCAAAAAATATCTAGCTCTGCCAAAAACGCAAAAATGTGATCTAAATGTTAAATAAAACAACCGACTAACATATACGATGTTACGCATAAATTCACTGTGCTAAACCTGCTATTTACCCCACAGCCTATTTTTCAAGGAAGGCGTCACTTCCTCTTGATTGAAAGCGATCTCCTGTTAACTCCTCCTTCTAATTTAGCAATTCTTGGCACGTAGCAACAGTCCAGCCAATGTGCTTTATCAAAACGGTTCCACCGACGGCGGTTCCCTGGCAACGTTTTTATAACGTGATGACGTTCTCACTGGTATGAGTATTATGGGTTGCCTGGAAATAAACCCCGAGTGTGGAGAGAAAATATAATCTGGATTCGAGTCAACATGGAGCTATCGGCTGTTGGGGAAAGGGTATTTGCTGCCGAATCTATCATTAAACGTCGAATAAGAAGAGTAAGTGAAAGCTCAGCCTTTTAACAAATGCACACAGTCTGTTTACACATTAATTTAATGAAATTTCTGTATTGTTAAAAGTATTTTCTCTCTGTTCAAATCACGTTGAAAGGGTCGAATGGAATACCTTGTGAAATGGAAAGGTTGGTCTCAAAAGTGAGTATCTGCCTGACAAGACATTTGTTTATGTGAATGTATGTTTTTGCTGCTATGCGCGGCGTGAAGGTTTCGTTTTATTGTGGAGCTTGCTAGCTGTCTTAGCTAGGTAGCTCCCTGACTCAGTATCCGTTAGCCAGAGCTAGGATCGCTAGGTTTTTTTTTCTTTAACGATTGCGCAAATAGCAACTTGGAATGGCATGTTTTCCATGTCCGCTTATTGTCGTTTGTTAAATTAGATATAGCACTTGGGAACCAGAGGAAAACATCCTCGACGCCCGTCTATTCGCAGCTTTCGAAGAGAGGTAAGGTTGCCTCTGCAGGCCTCGTTGGTTTATAGGAGTACTGTTTACTAGGGTATTCCCACCACACATGCGTACATTTCACTTCGCCGTACAGACTACCATGTGTGTATATTCATTTGTGCCATTTACAGGGAGCGTGAGAGGGAGTTATTTGGACCTAAAAAGAGAGGACCGAAACCTGAGACGTTCTTGCTAAAGGTGGCCAAGTTGACAATATCCTACTATCTCTTTTTACTGCTACCTAACATGTATCTAGCTAGAGGTCGGTCGACTTGAAAAGCTTGTCACGTAACTATACAAGCTGGTTTTTCTTTAAAATTTCAATCCCGCTGTTAAAATAAACGATTGAAAAGTGTTGACATGTAAGACATTATTGCGGTTTTTTTCCTGCTGCATCAGACGGGCAATTTCGCTGTGCTGTAATTATACAGAATCACACCTGATATATAATAGGCTTGGGTAATGGATAGAGTAGAACATAAAATAATTTGTTGCCATTAGTATTTTAAATATTACTCATGCGTTTTAATACATGGTTTGCTGTAATTTTGTCATTATTTTATTTTAATGTAAGTAATCGGTTAATTTGCATTGCTAAAACTAACTATGTCTGTTGCTGCTATTCCATAGGCTCAGGCTAAAGCTAAGGCCAAAACGTACGAATTCCGGAGTGAAGTGGCAAGAGGTATTAGAGTTACATTCCCCGTTCCAGAACCTGTCGTTACTCCCAGAGCGCGTGAGGGGTTACGGACCGTAGTACCTACAATTTTTCCTCCTAGAACTGTTAACAGGGGGGAGAGTGTGTTAGTCAAGGTACCGGAGCCCAGCCGTGGGCACCTTACCACTGGATCACAAAGGCCCGTTGCTGAGGGATTTGTGTCTGTTCCCAAAAAGAGAGGACGTAAACCAAAGTTACGTTTCAAAGATAGTAGTGTGTCAGCTGTACCTGCCAAGAGGAGTAGACTGGAAGGCCAAATTGAGTATGATTCATCCAAAATGGCAAAACGTGGTCTCACCGACGGTGAAAAGTCTGGGCTGAGTATTGGTCAATCACCTTGGAGGCACCAGGGAGATTCCAACTATCCTCAAAAGCAGATCCAAGCAGTACCAAGCATAAGCACACTTAACTATTCTTCTGACAGCAGTGTCCACAGAGCCGACTTTGAAATAGGAAGCGGCAGGACTAAAGAATGTTCGACTAGCATGTGTATTCAACAACCAAAATTAAAGCATCTGGCAAAAAGTAGTTTATATCGGCCTAGCTGTCTTGCCCAAAGCGAACAGCCCCCCCATGTCGCCAAAATACCCGAGTCTAGTGTTTTACAGCGACCTGAAGAGGATTGTTGGAGCCCATGTCTGAAAAACGTGGAGAAAGTTGTGGTGACAGATGTGACCACTAACTTTTTGACAGTGACCATTAAGGAGAGCAGCACTGATAAAGGATTCTTTAAAGCTAAAAGATGATTTACCTTTTGGCTTCCTTTCAAAGAACTCCCCATGGTAACTATTTTCTCAAAGTCGGACATAATTTAATCAATTGACTCTTGGGTTTAATTTACTATGAACTGTACAGAAAATGTGAAATTTGTGAGCTTTAATGTATGAATGTCAAACATTTATTTAATGCGATGGCCAAAATTCGTGTCCATATGTCATTTATATGTACGTTGAATTAACTTTTTGTGAAAGGCTTGCATGCACCTTGCTAATTTAGCTTATTGCAAAATTGTAAGTGTGCACAGAATCAAAATGACTTACAACTGCACCAATACCGGTTGTTTAATATCCCGATGTTATTTGCCTGCCTTGTTTTAGTAGGTTATATTAAAGGCGAATAAACTAGGAATTTCGTAGATAACGCATAAAAAGTTTAAAATAAACAGCTATTTGAAGAAAAAAAAATCGCTAATGATAATTTTATTTATTTAGTCCCGGGGGCGCTTTTTGTAAGGAAAGTATTAAGGGTAACGATTCATTTTATTTTAGCTTCGTTAAGAGTATTTATTTATATATTTGCACACTTTAAAAGTTTAGTATGATTAGGTTTAAATCTAGTGTTTTTTAATGGACGGATTTAGTTAATTCGATTTTGGAAGAAATATGAACTAATTTACTATTTTTTCCCACTTATTGAATCTTATCAGAATATTAAATGTACCCAAACTGAATGCAGCATCGGCTTTTTTTTTTTTTTGATGGGAAAAGAGTTTGAAATGAATGCTTTTCTTGTAAATTGCTGAAAGGGCTGTGTATTGTGCATATGCATTTGCTTTAACACTGCAGTTTTTATTATTGACTTTTCTAACAGCGTTAACACTTTCCTAGAGCGTTTGAAGAATCCGACCCGTTTTACCAAGGTGGACCATGTCACTTTAAAATAGCTTTTTTCTCTTTGCACTTGATATCTTCTGAGTTTGCATTGGTCTTGAACTGGTTCAGTTCGATGCTTGGTATTAAATCAGTTAGTGTGATTTAATTTGTACTGCGATTAATACTTTTCTTTTAGTACCAAATACTAAACTAATTTAACCGGGGTTTTGGTAATTAATTGATGTATTTCGTATTGTTTAAAGTACGAAAAATTAATGTGAGATGTGAAATGAGAAGTTTTTAAGTTTTTATATCAATCCCCATGTAAATAAATATAAAAACATATAATGTGCAATATTTTGTGTATGATACGGGCTGTGTCCGAGCACCTTGCCAACGTATTTCTCAACGTACTTCATATAAAACTGAAATATGGTCGATTTAGTGTACACAATTTAAATATTCTGATAATGTACCTATGTAATGTATGACTGTATTTTTGTTTTAAAAGGGATTCTTGAGAATAAAATGACATTGCAATAAATTACACAAAAGCCAAATTCTGTGTCTGTTGGCCTCAAGTGAATACATTAGAGATATGTGCTCGAATCGTGGCGAGTCAGTATAGGTAGGCGAATATCACTTAAATTAGTTTTATCTCCTCATTTACACAGATTTTGTTTTGTTCACAATGAGATTAGCGTGATCTAATGCTGACGTATAACCAGAGGATTTAGCCATTCTAAGAAACGAGGTGGGATATAGTAAAGGATTGGGGACGTGTATTCTTAATTCCCCTGTGCCCATTTCTGCTTTATTTTAATTAAAATTAAAATTACTACTCACAAATTGACGATTTATAATTGCATTGGTTCGTCGGCGAATTTGTTGAAAGATTGAACTAGTCTAACATCGTGGCAATCATTTGTGAGTTTTAAACGTCAGTGACCCTTTCGTTGGTAAAATTGCATCATAGGAGAGTTGGTAAACAAGTTTGATAAATAAATAAAAATGTCTTGATTAACAGTCGTTTTTTATCCACGACATGATAAAACGGATTCTTTCTTCTTTAGGCTTTAGCGCAGTGCATTGTAACTTGTAACAAAGATGTTACAGGCTAATTAAAATTTTCCAATATGTCAAGAATAATCTTACTGTGTTTTGTAGTTTTCAGTAGCCTATTTTTGATCACGTTTAATCACTTTCCATTAACCATGTCTGTCGGATTAATGCCCAAGTGATTAAATAATCAATAATGTCCACATTGATATAAGAATGATGAAAGCAAATTGAGAGTTCCGAGCAATCTACATTGACGCATTTTCTTCGCAATGGAAGTGAAAATTAGCGTTTAATTTAGCTTTTTTCCTCTTCTCCGTGTACAGACATGATTGAGATACACATTTTAATTATCCCCGCTGCCGATGTTAACCCCCCCCAATTTCAAGGCCTGATTTATATCATCTGACTCAAAAACCTGGACGTCTTGTTAAGAGTTGAATAGAACAAACTTCTCGAAATTAAAACGACAAAATGGTTTAACTGTATATAATGAACAATTAGAAGCAGATACAAAGATCGATAATCTTTTAATTGCAAAATTGCGTTTTAGAGCTATCAAGTTAACAGTTTTACATTGAATTAACCATCCAGTTTGCGGTGGGCTTGAGGTGTAGCCAACTATAGAAGTCTACAGTCAACAACAGCAGATCCCACTTGTATTCTGTACATTTTCTCGTATATTTAAAAAAAAAAAAAAAAACGTTATACGACTTTCATAGGTTTCTTTATTTTTTCCACCTTAGTTCTAGAGTCAGCCAAAGGGAAAATACTAATTTGCAGAATTAATTTTCGGTTTAATGCTAAGTGATGAAATTCTAAACTGTACATAACCCCGACCGCAAACCAAAGTCAACCCGTTGAATTAAATCCACATTTTCGGTTAATTAAAGCTGCTGGATTAATTGCGCTATGATGTTTCTGTTTTCTTTATCACCGACTATGTTAACTGAAGCCTGTCTCTGTGACGCGAGTCCCATTTAAAAATTCTAACAGTTTTTAAGAGTAGTTTGAAAAAAGCAATATTGACAACGTCCTTACTATGACTGATACCATTTTGTTGGGATTGTCATTGGGCCCAAATGAAAAATCTTTTTCATCACATGGCTAATTTACATATTACGCTCCACCTGTTATTTTCGTGAAAGTGTAACCTTCGTGTTATGTAATTTACCTGTGTATTGGCCTTGGAGACGAATGTGGCTTCTTCTGAATACCCATAATATAATTTTAACACGATTTGAAGTGTTTAGGTGAAGATTATTTTGCTTCAATTCAAAGAGGCAGAAGGCAGGTTGTATCTGCGGCCTGCTCCTACGTGACACCAACCGCTCATTTTTCTTGACACGGATCATCAGCTATAGGCCTGCGGGAAATATGGATCAGCCTAGTAGTGGCAGAAAACTAATGTACTGTAACAGTCTGGCATTAACATGAATATAATATAAAAAATTAACATTAACACGAACATTTGGCTTTCATGTAATGTTGGTCTATTTACGTTCAATTTTAAAATTGCAAGTTTAAGTAATATCTCCCCACAACTTCCGAAAGACTTCGGAAGAGAAGTATCCGTGCAATGGATCCAATGACCACTGACTCTAAAGCTTAATGTAAATGTTTAATGTATATCCCCAAAAACGTGGTATGTTTTTCAGAATACGTTTCATGTAAATTCATTTAAGCTCAAGTTTCCAGAAGCTATTGTTCCAATAGAATAAAAATCAAGACCGATTCAATTAACGAAAGTAAATCCACATTAAACGTTCGTGAGTTTAATGCCCGCCTCATTATTCGACCCTTCTCAATTTCACAATACGTCACTCTTTTTGTTCGTAATTTTATTCTACTCTATAGTTCACATACCCTACTTTTCACCTTGTAATTAAGAAAGTGCTCTCACATATTGACTGTATTTATGATGTACAGTGATAATAGTAATAATAAAAAAGCAGCACGACCACTAATATATTATTGTTTTTATTACGCATGCATTCGGGACCTTAACCCCTTCGGGTAGAATTAATTTGGTCTGGGAGGGGCCATTTGAAGTTGTTTTTGGTGAGATTACAAAGTGCCTATTCATTTACTCTCCCTCCAGAGGTCTTGGTTCCAAGAGCACATGATCCTAAAGGCCAACCTTTGAAAAGGGACTGAACATGGCTCTGGCAACGATGTAAGGGGAAATTAAATATTCAATGTTCATTCAAGCTCACTTTTGAAGTTTAACTGTTAATACCATTGGTCATATTATTTATTTTAGTGAAATATAATATGGGCTACTATATGAAAAATACCCAGAAGCCAAAATGTATAAAATACGTGAGTTTTCTGAAAACCTATACTCTAAAAACAAACGGATTTAACCTTCAAAAACTCCAACACAAAATACACATTTTCCATTATTTCACACTTTTGCATCTTATATTATGCCTTTAACTAACTGTATATGTGCAGGACCTCACCAGAAAATACATAGAGAGTTTACATTACTCCTACATGCATTTCCTGCAATTCGAGTAAAGTCGGCTAACGAGAACAAAGGAAAACGCAACGTATTTTTTCGTTTTTGGCACTTTTCACCTTCTCCCAAAGAATATAGCACCGCCCAATGGAGTAAAAGGGTACTTTGCCAGTAATAAATTTAATTTGACACATATTTGTGAAATTAAATCTGGATATTGTATATGTACTGTTGACGTTTTCCCCGTAATAGTGTAAATGTGGATTTTCTATTCATTTCTAGTATGGTGCGTTGGGAAATCTTTAACCTGCTTTTACGCAGCGTTTTAATTCAACTACTACGATTCAGAGTTGAATTCAGTAAAAGGGTGTAGTCTGTTAAATATCCACTAGATGTCGCCTAAGAGTGGCTTCCCAATTTTTTCCCAATTTTCGGGCGTGCTCTGAATCAATGAGAATTGGACTGAACTAAACAGTTTTATGTAACATTGTTATCCTGCTACATTACCAAGGTGTAACCAAAAATATTTTGCCATTACAACAAATTTACTAAATACCAATATCCGAATTGTTTTCAATCTCATAGTTAAACTGGTATGGTTGACAAGCTATTACACTCCCTTTGGGTGTGGGAGGAGCCTTTTGGCACGAATTTTATCATATTGTATGGATAGTATTAGTGGCAGGTAAGATCAAATTACCACAAAACAATGTCTATTGGTTTCTTGGACCCTAATAAGTAACTGGTATTATACTTTCACTGTCTGCTGGACATTGGTTGCATCTAGCCACAGTGTACCATTACCCCGGCAGAAACCCACACACAAAGGTACGGTTCTCCTGCGTATATTGCCAGGCATGCTCTGGCCCCTGTCACCAGAGCCTGCAATTTCATGCTTGCAATAATTATAAAACATACTGTAATTAGGTCAACCATAGATATAATCTAAAATAAAAATAAAATGTTTATAATAAAAGCATGTGTGAGCATGTTTTGTCAGTATTTAATTGCAGGGCATCATATATCAGTGTTCCAAACACACTCAATTTGTCAAATTCACTTTTATTTATTAAGGTATACAACAGGTTTGATACAACAGTGTATCATCAGCATAGTTGTAAAAATGCAGGTCCTGTCTCAGAATACCCTTACCAAGAGGCAGCAAGAGAAGAGAAAAACGTTCAGTCTGGAAGAACAACGTTCAACTAAACTCTGTGGGTAACAGTGTATATATGTATGTATATATATGGACATAATGCTGGGTGATAAGACCTAAAAACTAAATCAAAATATATATTTAACTGTAATTATACTAT
>JAOVYW010001385.1:0-16323 GCA_025775045.1 Hiodon tergisus | reverse complement strand
CCGTTTTCCCCCCCCCCCCCCCCCCCCAGCGCCCTGCCTCTGAGTCGTGGAGCTGTGAGGTCCCCTGTGCTGCTGCTCTGGGGGGAGAAGGACGCCTTCCTGGAGTCACAGATGGCTGAAGTGTCCCGCCCCTACGTCAGTGGCCACCTGCGCCTCAACGTGGTCTCAGGGGCGGGCCATTGGCTGCAGCAGGAACAGCCCGATATCGTCAACACCCTGATATGGACCTTCCTCAAAGAGGGCGACGGCCCATGGTGAGGGCCGCTAGCCCCCTGTTAAAACAAACGAGCAATAAGCCAACACAAAGATGATCGTCATAGGGACACAAAGGTCGTCCTTTGAATTTGACTTAGTTTAGACGTGTGATCATTGATTGAATGTTTTTTCTATTACCTCCATCTCAGTACTTTAAAAATGAGTATTTACTGATGGGTCAAGTCTCATTGTGAAAAGTGTGGTTCCTGTGACTCATTGAGTCGTCCTGAAGAGGCCTTTTTTGGCCTACTTTTTAAATATAGATACGCGTACATTTTTTTTATTTGGAATCGCCAGTTGTGCTTGTTAATCTTGGCCTGACACTAAGAATCCTGGCACCGCACACTCGGTGAGGGTGAAGAAGTACGACTCGTCTCCTCCAATTCTTGTCTCGTTCTAGCCCCCCCATCTCTTTTCCACTCTGCAGGCTATACAGCCCGCACGAGAGGCTCGGTTCCGATTGGAGGAGAGGCGCACCCCTCTCGACAGCACTGTCCACTTGCAGGCGCCCAGGAAGCCGCCAGGAGACGCTGCTTAGCAACGAGCTGAGAGAATCCCTGTCGATATCTGCCCATCTCAGCTCTCCCAGTCACAATTGGCAAATGTCTTGAGTTGTATTTGAAACTGGGAAATTCTGCCCTTAGGGCTCAGACGGCACTCAGGCTAGCGCCTTTACCGACTGAGCTAATCGGTAGCGCACTTGTGAACATAGTTTGACACAGTCGGAGACGGACAGTCATCTCGTGGTCGTTTCCCTTCCATCCCTGATCCTGGGAGACGGATATTGGATTTGGAAATAGCATTGTTTTTAATCCACAGTTCCATTCAGCTTTGTGAGGGCTATATGGTTATCAGCACCACCCTCAATTAATCAATGTGACGAATAGGAGTTTATGATTGTTGATGAGCTGTGTCCATGAGTTATTTTCTAGCCTAATCTATCAGGTAGCGTCGACGTTATGAAAATATCGGTCTTTGTATTTGTGCTTTTGAATTTGTCGAAGTTTCAGTTCTATTGATCGGTTCTATTGATCCTGTAAATAGTGATTTTTAAATATTGTAAACTTTATTTCTTTTCTAAACTGGTTTATTAGTAGTCTGACATTTTTTTTAAATTTTTGTAAGCAAATAAATAGCTATGAAATTATTCTCCCTTCCTTAAAGTGCATTTGTTACCAACTTCATCACCGGCAGAATCATAATTTTTGTAATACTCTTGTATGTGAAAGTTACTGTCGAACTATAGATGAGGGGATAGTAATATGTTATGTGAGCCGAATGGGACTGTTCAGAGTATCTGTTGTGTTTAGGCCCGTGCTGGTCTTTTTCTTGGGGGGGGGAAAAAACCTGGAAATTGTCCTCCAGAAATAATCTACCCAGCTAACGTTGATGCTGAAAAGTAGTCTTCTGTTTACAAATAGCGAACTAATCAGCCAGTTAGATGTTCCCCAAGCCAGGAACGCGCTGATTGATTCCAGCTGTACGTGATGAAGCTGCCCTTGACTTCATGAAAAGCAGTTATTTTGTGCTTCTGGCAGATTTAAATGTAGGAATGCCAGTTTCGCAATGGTGGGGTGGGGGAATGTTTTCAAGGAATACTTATTATACACAGTATAATTGCAAGGTTTATATTGGCCTGTGTACAACAGGACCAATGGAAAAGTGTCTGAAGTCTTGTTTCCTTTTTTTTAGTTACTCCTGTTCTGCGGAGTGTGGAGACTGTCGTAGATAAGCATGTGTGCAATTTGCAGGCTCATTACCTCCATGCACTCAATGGAATACACTGTGCATTCTTAAGGACATTCCTTCACTAAAGGATACACTGGTTCCGTATTAAAGAGCTAAATCCACATCTAACTGGCATGTCGCTGTGTGTGTTTCCTGACACTTTAGGACAAATATGCCTCTATTTTTTAAATAATATTTTATTTCCCCTACACAGTGCTTGAGTTTGTGTGCTGTGCACAGTATGACCCACAGATGGCGACACTGCCTGTCGGTAAAATCGATGTATGTTATTCTGCGAACAGAGGTCAGGCGTCACTGTCCCACAGAGAGTGGGGGCATCCCCCGGGATCACTGAGACATGAGGTCACACTAAGAGATTTGTGGTACCACAAAACTAGCAGCAGTGGCGGGCACCGCTGAAGCGGGTTTCATTTCCACTGAAGCATCTGTCTCTAGGACAACTTTTCTGTTGTCTACACCAGCTGAAATAATATTTTTATGTCTTCAAGTGTAACAGGCTTTCACAGGCCAAATGCTACAGCGTCCATTCTTTCAGACCACCATTGGTGGAGAATAATCTTGGCATGGGTACGTATGTCGGCTGTAGCACATTTGGGGCCTGACAGGTGATTCTGAATGTCCTGGGCAGGCTCCCCCCCTCCCCCTGTGGACCCACAAAATTTGCTGCAATATCAGTTTTTAACTGGCTGTCATCCATCAATGTCCTGTTGGTGCCAGCGTAGCATTCCACGGGCGGCACTGTGGTCAGTTTTTGTGTAATTGGCTTTGCTAACAACACATTAACCACTCCATGTGGTATCACAGCTGCATCACGGAAAGAACACTGAGAAAGGTTTTACTTCTTTAACGAAACACATTTGCAGGCCTCTGGGGGATAGATTCCTGAGTTTTTAAAGGTTACTTTATTTCAGCTTTTATTTAACAAGAATGAATAAAACATATGGGCATTAAAAACTCATTGATTGACTTATGTGCTCAAGAGTACTCACATTACGGAATGAGAATCTCACAATCTCCAATCCTTACGCTCTACAATCATTATTTGAGAAAACATAGTTTCCGAATCTGGTTGCATAGCAAGTCCATTTAGAATTTGATGTCGTGTAAACTACCTAGCTGATTATGTCTTAGGATGTGGGGCATTATCTCAGGTTGAAACAGTAGGAAAGAAGCCAATTTCTGCTTCCCAGCACAGAACCACTGACCCCTTCTCCATGGCTGCTCCATGCTGGATAGATTGGGCAACTTCTGCAGCAGCAGACTCGCCATATTGTGATCCATTGTGCCCTCAGCACATGAAACTTTGTCATGACTAGCATCATGCAGAGGTATATGAATAGAGAAAGCTTGACGCAAGGCCATTGCTGATCAATTCCTGCTGGAAATTTACAGATGACTTAGAATAAATATATCACATCACATAAAAAGTACATTGACTCTTTGATCAAGTCCTGCCTTTAAGTTTGAAATTTAACCAGCATTGTTTTAGAAGTGGTTCAGATAAATTAGTTCTAAGGGTGAATATTTAATTAACAGTTAGTACCGCAGCCCTTTGGATGTTAAATAAGTGCCTGCAATGTCTCCATTGGCTCACATATAGAGGAGCTGTTTGTTTCCTTCCCACGGTAATGTGAGTGGTACTGAAAGTAGAGGATGATTAGTAGAAACACTGTTTAAAACTGCTGTTATCTGTGCCCACTGCCAGCCAAACATAGGTGGGTGGATTTCTCCCCCTTGCTTCTTCCTTACCCAGCACTCCTCTTGTCTCTCCATTAACTATCTATATGCTTACTGGTTGTCCTGCCTGTTCCTCTTCAAGCCCCACCCCCCTCCTCCACCCTCTCACCCTCTCAACCTCTCACCCGTTGCCCTTGTTCCTTGTCCTCCTGCCGGTTATATGACATGATATTTTAAAATCCCCTTCATGGGTGTGTGCCCCCATTTGGTGAGGACCAAATCTGAACAAGAGTGCGTGTTTAGGTCTCCCAACAGAAAGATCAGAGGGAAAGGGAATTCGGTCACCTACTGCTCCCTTGCCCCGCCAATCCTGTAAGTGGCGCCAGCGGACCTCTGTCGAGAGGATCCTCATCAGAGCCACCCACAGCAAGACAAGGTCACCTGTCCTCAAAAAACCATTGCATTCTACAGCCCACACGCTAAGCTGCTTAGGGCTTAAATCCATTGCGCTTTCTGTGTTTCACTGCTGCCAAACTCCCAGAAGGCTCCCTGAAAGGCCAGCTGCACGCTGTGAATTTGTCATCGGTACTGCCGTTACTCAACCACTGTACTCCCCTGTGGACGAAATTGTGACACGTGTTCTTGTGTGAACCCAGACTCTTCCTCTGGTCCACTGTCTCCATAAAGCAGTGTCCACAGTCACTAGCGGTACTCCAAAAACGACCCGGCTAGAGTTCACAGGGCTTTCCCGGCTCTTGCCCTCTTGGACGCTCTGCTGGACAGCGGCCTGACTAACTCTCACAGCGCTGATATTTACTGTGTGGCTCATGTTCTCAGACACCTACCCACATACACAGAAACATACACACACACACATTCTCACACACCTACCCATGCATGCACACATATACACAGAAACAGACACACGCGCACAAAGAAGAAAGTCCCAACGCGACAGGCCTGCACTCACGGCAACCTCCTCTACTGCTGTCCACTCCATAGTGAGCTTAGCGGCTGAGATACGGCCCTTGTGATGAGTGGCGCTCTGCTGAAAGATGGCGGCTTGCTTTTACTGCCTGAGCAGCATGGCCGTGGCTGCAGCTGGCATCGCATTGTCGATTCAAATCTCTGTGATCTCTGATTGATGCTTTCATTCACTTTCATCCTCTTCACAGCTCTGCTCTGCAGAGGAGAGACGCATGAATAATACAGCACTGCAGGTTGTAGTCACAGAAGAATGCTGCTCATTTGTAGAAATGATCACCAGGCAAACTTCGCTTCGGGGACAAGATGGGTGTATTTATTATGTGTGTGGAAACGGCTACATTCAGGCACCTTGTTGTTTATAACTGGGACCACTTTAACGTTTGCAGTTAGTGTTTTGCTTTGCGCGGTGCTCTGCCTGGCAAGATGGGGCTTCTAGGCGACATGTTCCTTGCCCTATTGCCACTGCCGAGTGCAACAAGGAGCCAGCCTGTTGTAATTGTTTCCAGCACAGACCCCAGGGGTACGCAACGGGAATCTCCGAACGAATGGGGCTCCGTCCCTGACACCAGAGCGCCCGTCCCGGCACTGCAGAGGGGACAAATGAGGGTTGACCTGCCGAGCCACACAAGAGCGCAGAACTGTGGTACCGCCTGTATGGGTTTCACTCTGTACTGCACTGGTCACGGGTGGCTTGCCGAGCGTTATTGCAATGAGGATGCATGGTGTCCAATTGAACTGGTCATTAAGTGCTTGTGGTTATTGAAGTCATGGAGTGTGTCAGTGTCCGCATCTGGAGGGTCACATCTCAGCCATCTCGTCTCCCAGCGCACCATTCATTGGCCTACAGCCTTCCAAGCGGTGATGAATATTGAACAGACTGGGTGTCCTATGAGCTGTAATCCTCCAAGCCGGCGATGCACTGACCCAGTCCTATAACACTGACAAATAGGACAGTTCACATGACCTATTAGGCCATCTTTATATATATCCTACAGAAGAGTAAAACATGGGCCAGGAGGCATTAGAGGAATTATTTTCTTCTAAAATTAAGCATTTAGAGACTGCCAAGGCGACACAAGGTGATGGGCTTCCCCCACCAGGGGTCCGTAGCATCTGGGACCCTACCGTCGGATTCTGCCACATCTTCTGCAGCGGTCTCTCAGACGGGTTCTGTTTCCCAGCTGTGGCTTCACCTTGAAAACCATGGCAATGCATTTCATGAGGACATAAACAGGATTCTAGCCCATACTTCTTTAATCCCACAGGTCCTGAATGCTAAGCACGGCATCAGCGATGCGGTCCGCCTCAGATGAACTCCTTTCGGTCTGTGTTCTGGAAAGCATCTGCTTTACATTGTGCATCTGGTCTATGTTACAGCCCCTTGTTATGTATGTGCAGCCTGCTTTAGTTTTTCTACAGAGCGCACGGCAAGTGAAGGGAGTAGGTTTTTTAGGTCACTGTTAGTGGAATTTTTTAAATTTCCCATCGTGTTTGAGCCCCCACCCCGCCCATCCAGTGTGTTCCTTGCCACAAAAAAGAGCCGCAATAAGAAATGAAGGGAAATCCCCCCCCCCCACTTGGTTAGTTTATTTCCTCAGATTACATCAGTTAATACCATAATGCGATGGCCGTTTATCTTGAGCTGAGAATTCGGGATCAGGTCTTGCCGTCGTCCTTGTGCCGAAAGATGGACTGTGATCTAGGGTTGGGCTAACTCTAAAACCCGGAACGGAGCAAACTCTAAAACCCAGAGCAGAGCCAACTCTATAACCCAGAACGGAGCCAACTCTAAAACCCGGAACGGAGCCAACTCTAAAACCCGGAGCAGAGCCAACTCTAAAACCCGGAGCTAGACTCGAAGAGTTCATAGAGCTGCTTCACTCTCTCCTTCCCTCCATACTTGCTGTTTCAGATTTTGCCAATCTGATTCTGTAGCTAACTACAGGACAGTCCAGAGTCTGCAAAATAGGGTTAATTGTAATCCAGATGGTGCGAAGGAACAGGTATCCATGCGAATATACATAATGGGTGTGGCCAGGCATGCAAACGTCCTCATTAAGTATTCCTGACATTAGAAAGCAGAAAAAGCTCTAAACACATCCAGAATAACAAATGTTTACCATTAATAATGTTCACAAGTGCTACCACTCAGCTGATTCGTCTCCTAGCCCTTCTATTGAGTGGCACAGATCTGTCAAGTGAAATAATCATCTTGGAAATGTATGGGCGTAGCCAAGCAACACACAATAATAATTTGAATAACTAATGATCCCGTCTTTTAATGTGGGGAGCAGAGTGGAGCATTGTATAGCTCGGGACCCAGAGCAGGGGTTGCAGGAGCTAGTCTGGAGCTGCAGCAGGGGGTGTACATCATATCCAGAGCCGAGCTGGAGCTAACTCTCTGGACCCAGCAATCCTGGAGCACTGTCAACCCTACACAGACACACACACACAGACACACACATGCACACAGACACACACGCACACAGACACACACATGCACACAGACACACACACACAAAGACACACACACAAGCTCACATGGAGCTCACGGGTACATTGTGGATGTAGGGGTTTTATGGTTGGTCGATATAATACACTGCTGGGTATTCTCTCCAAAATAACCGATTGCATTCAACTGCTGTACTATTTTATTATTTTATATTGCATATTTTTATGGGTCTCACCAATGTCTAAAGTGCTTTTTTCAGTTCAAAAGTTCAAAATTCTGACCTTTCCCTTGTCACAGCCGATGCCAGAAATCCTGAGAATCTGAGTCTCTGTAGCACTCTGAAACCGCAGCATTCAATCCAAGCAGCCCCTCCTCACGAGTCAGCAGACTAGCGGCAGCTTACTGCACTTTCACTTACTGACTGCAGATCAGGGTTGCGACAGGGCGCCACGAAACGCTCTGCAAACCAGGCTTAAACATACCACCACCTCCTGTTATCTGCTAGGTGCGGCTGTCTGAGCGCCAGGTAACACAGGTTTCTGTTTACCGCTCTGTATGGGTTTTTGATTCTGCATGCTGTCAGTTACCAGCGTACAAACTACCTTTTTTTTTTTTTTTGCTTTCCTGGGATCAAAACAGCCTGAAATGTCATTCATGCTCAAGATACGCATAGCCCTGCCTGTCTCTCAACCCCGTATCTGTGAATTGGCATCTTGTATGTCGCACCTGCTATTTTCTGTTTTTACCCACAATCCCCTCCCTGGGGGACCACACTGAAAAGACACCAGGCTAGCCTGTCAACACAGAGGGCTCATCTGCGTCAAATGCTGCGGATCTCACCTGGATGGGAGTAACAGGGGCTAACGCAGGCTGTCACCAGTGTAGGGGTGTTTGCCAGCGGGTGGGCAATGCTGTCGAGAGCCCCCATGGGCCACAACTTTAGAGGTGCCCCATAGATAGCTAGAATGGTTCGACTAACTAAAGAAACGACTGATGGTCTTAGTTTTGGGTGTTATGTTTATTAAGTACTTGCAGCTTAATTCAAATTGTATTTTAGCTATTTAATTGATCGAGCGATTCCATATCTATGTGTCCACCCTAGTAGAGTATACAACATCTCTGCTCCATAAACAGTGCAGGTCACTACTCTAGAACTGCATCACCATTCTAGCCAGTCTTATGTGTACCCCTGGATTTAAAAAGTACATTCATACAATGTTGCTTAAAATGTATGACAATGTTATTATGCTGCTTCTTGTTGCTGAAACTTGCATTCTTTATGAAGTTGCCATTCAGGATCACTCACTCATTAGCACAGGAAAATTAAAGGAAAACCCCTGCCAGTGCACTTAATCAAACTGCTATTATGGCCAGCCCCCCCATCACTTCAGCAGACCATCCTAACACAATCCATAATCACTTCAGTGAACGTCTCTTTGGCAGGAACGCAGTCGTTCTTTAAGTCATACTTTGCTTTGCTTTCTTTTCTGGCCTCGCTTGTCCTCCCACAAATCATCCCAGTTCCCAGGTAAACTCATCTGAGACTCCCCTCGACAGGAATGTGACTGACAATTCCTCGCCATGAGGATGGTCCGACCAAAAGTAATATTTTTACCTCTCTGCTGTATGGTGAACGAGAATCTGAGTTCTCTCTCAGTAAATAGTCATGGTTAACTTGTTAAAAAACAATGAGAACTTAATAAATAGTTTTAGATAATATGTGTTAGATGCAGCGGAAATGAATTAAAAAGAACTGAAATAGGTTTCAAGAACTGGACCTTTTGGAGGCAGCCCTATCTGGGCGCTCTTGGAGTGTTTTTAGACCTAGGCATAGATAAGATTATCGTCCAAGTTGGCATAGAGCGGAACCCACTCCTGAACTCCCATCCGCGGAGATCAGTTAGTGTGCACAAGCAAAAAGGAATCAACACGACAGGAAATGACACAGCACTCTCTAATCACACGTTCCACAGTGACAAGCAGTCATGAGCACAAGATCCACTGTGATGGAAAAAAAAAGCCCTCTGGTTTTTTTGGAAGGACTTCATATGCGTTATCAGCTGAGGCTGATTCTTGGCTGCTAAAATTGCCTAGTTGTCTTGTATTTTCAATTAAATGGGCTTTAAACTGGCTTGTGATGAAATGAGCACAATGTTAGATTAATTCACTCTTGCCTAATGGCACAGAGGGTGGCCCACTTAGGCCCTGGCAAGCCGACTGACCCAGTGATCCAAACCGTCTCCAGGGCAGGGGGATTGGGGAAGCCACTAGGCAGTGACTGAGACATGGAAAAACCAAGACCGCAGCTGATATGGAGCCTCTGTGTTCTTCTCACAAATGTTTGCAGTGCTGCAATGCTGGCTTTCAGCTCTTGCATGAAAACACACTGAATACCAATTTGAAGTAACAGATAAGAGCCAGGTGGAATCCCTGTTTCTGAACGGTTCCATTTAACTTCCGACTGATATCTTACACTGAATGTCAACAGATCGTTAACCAAAACCTAATATTAAATTGAAGGGACCCTGAGTGAATAATACTTAGCTCATTACTTGGTTCAATTTAAAGAATGTTATCCAACACCCAATACCTCCATGTGAGAAATTAATAGACTCAACTGGTTATGCCACCTTTAGTAGCAATAACTGCAACCAAATGCTTCCCGTGGTTATTGATTAGTCTCTCACAGCGCTGTGAGGGATTTTGGCCCATTCCGTGCAGAACTGCTTCCCACAACATCTCAGCGAGATTTAAATCCAGACTCTAACTAGGCTATTCCAAAACATAACATTTCTTGTACCATTCTAACGTAGACTCGCTTTTGTGTTTTGGATCATTGTTTTGCTGCATGATCCAGCTGTGCTTCACCTCACAGACGGATGATTTGAAATTCTTCTGTAGAATTCTCTGATGTAGAGAAGAATTCATGGTTCCATCGAAGATGGTAAAGCATTCTGACGAGAGCCAAGGCCTGCAGATCTCTGGATGTTGTTCTTGAGTTCTTTGTGCATCTCGAACTTATCAATCAATCAGTTTATTTTTATAAAGCGTTTTACACGTTTCCATGTCAGAAAGACACTTTATATACAGAGAAATACAATATGTCCCAGGCCTGAGCCCCAAAAAGCATGCCAGTGGCAACAGTGGCAAGGAAAAACTCCCTAGGCTGGCAGGAAGAATCCTTGAGAGGAAACTGCTTAATGGGGGAGCCTCCACTGGCTGGCACTAGGAGCTGAATTAAACAATCTAATGTCCATATTGTTTGATGCTCTCCAGTCGAGGAGTTCCAAGATATTGTAATATCCGGAGGAGAGCGTTGGGAGCCCAGATGGCTGGAGTCCAGTCTTATGGTCTACTGGTTGCTGTGGTGGAAGTGATGCAGTCCTGCAGGATGCCGTGATTGCTCGAAAGTGAGAGAGAGCGCATTGTTAATGGTTACCTATGAAAGCAGTATGATCAGGTAATTTGAATATTTTAAAAGTGAAAACTGTGTTGTGGTCACAGCTACATATATCTATGGCAGCATCCAAAGAGGGTGAGTGCTGGAAACAACACATGGCCATGAAGGTGGTTCAAACCCATCCCGCCCCACCAAAGGCAGAACCCAGCCAACTAGGGGGGAACCACCAATGATGGTGCGACAACAGGAATGGTTCATATCACCAAAACATTTCTAATAGCCACCGTTCCTTCACTGTCACAGTCCCCCTATTGACTATATGCAAGTTTGAAAAGATGCGTTTTTAACCTTGCTTTAAATATAGACACTATGTCCGATTCCCACACAAATTTTGGTAGGCTTTTCCATTGTTGTGGAGCTCTATATGCAAATGCTCAACCTCCAGATTTTGACACTGTTGCTGTAAAGCTGGTCTCTTTCCACTATTACAATCATTAAAAAGCAGTAGCCCTATATACATTTCTTTAAAAAATTATTAAGTTAGCTAGCGTTAGCTAACTAACATTACGTTAGTAACCTGTAGTGTGCTAGAACATTACTCTGGTTAGCTCCGTAGGTTTCTGCGCCCATCTTATCGGACTTATCCATACCCTGGACCTCTGTAAAGCACAAAAAATCAGCAGTCTATCAGCCCAGTCCTGTACAAGCTAAGTTTGCTAGCGCCACGGATAGTAGTAGCGTACCTAACGATAGTTTAGATTAACCAGCTAACACCTGGTAACAAAAGCAGCACATTATTTACGGTAAACAAAAGTAATAACTTTTAATAACTTTGTAATAACAAAGCGGTGCCTGTCGATCTTTGAGGGGTTCAACTGGGTATAAGGACGTCCACATAGCTTCATCCACAGCCTTCATTTTTCTGGATTTGTTTTAAGTTTTGGTAAGGGAATAAAGCGTACTTCTCCTTTCAACCTCTCCGGGTAGCGATTGTCAAGTGCCCCAGGAACAGCGTTTGACCATATCTTGGAAAAAGTCAGCAAAAAAAGCTAGAAAATGCAGAAAATTCGGAAGTTTTGCATAGGAGTCAATGGACCTCCGTGAGAGCCAGTCCTATACTGCGCTTTGATTGGCCAGCTTGCGTATTCGGGACGTGCTTAGCGAAGGGTCAATTGCACACTAAACTAAATACTTGCTTCTCTGACCTGTGGATAGGTTTTTTCCCTCTCTCTATAAAGACCTGCACTGAAGCCACTATAGCCTGAAGAAAATTAGTTTAGGGAGGAGATTAATCCACCTCTTGGCAGGAACCATTTAGCTTCACAATGTTGCTCAATATAGGTCACCATGAAATGATGGTATATATAGCTAAAATATAACTGAAATATTGTAACAGAACAAAAATATAAACCACAATATGGAAAGGCATGCCTTCTCAATGGGTGGAATCTTGCAATGTCAATAAAGAGTTCTGTAATAACTTTGTTATTGTTGTCCTCAAGAAAGGTACTTGATCCTAATTCCTTGGATTAGGTTGCATCCTTACTGTTTAGTGCCTTTATCGACATCCCGCACTGCCACCCCCTGACCCAGCAGACCACTGGACCTGTAATGTATAGCCCCTTAGTGGAGATTGGAGAGCATCGTTTTTGAATGAGTGGGAATGCTGTCGTTGAATTTGTCAACGTGTTTGATGATGCAATTAGAGCCACTAACCGCCGGTTTCCACTTGTCACATGCCCTGCCCCTCCATTACGACTGCCCTTAAAAACATCCCTAATTCCATTTTGCCATTGGCAAGACTTGCGCTATCCCATACTCGGAAAGGAAGACGCCAACGAGAAAAATATTGCCAATTACATCAGCCTGTCTCATTCAATTTTCGGGTTCTAGCCACTGATCTCTTTCGGGGGAACAACAAGCACATTGACAGGCAGGGCAATCAGGGCCAGTAATTGAGCGCCTCTGCTTTTCCTCAGCTCAGAGTAACTGAAACGACTGGGCGCCGTGCAGCACTTTGGCTACACCTGCTGGAGCCTTTTGGGAGGGGGCAGGGGCATGCTGCTGCCCAACACCTCTGGTTGGGACTTGGATTCTACCAGGGGCTCCTGGTTGTTTTTAGTGGGGTCTTAGCATATGGGAGCATCTCATCAGCCTCGGGAAAAGTCAGGCTCATGATTGTTAAGATTATGTATTTTTGAAATTCATTGACTGCAGCAAACAGCAAGACTCCTGTGACATCAATTCAAAACACCTATCGAAGGCTCTTCAGTTGGCGCAGTCCCTATAGAGCCGACAGGGTAGCCTACGACATTCAAATGATGGGCTAATAAGAAACGGTGTGATGGGAGATCCATTGTCCGCACCCTCCCCATTTGTGGTGGCAGGGTTTGCTTAGCAATGTAGCTATGATGCATTAGCACTATTAACAATAAGTAATTGAGTAAACAGAATAATTAAAAGTTAATTCTAACATTTAAGCTCAAGCTGTAGGAGCTCACAGTCACTGTTTGGCATGAATGTGATACAAAAATTGTTTTCTGGCACCTGTGAGACTGTATTGAATCTGTTACACTGCACCTGTAACGAAGACTGTATTCTCACCAGACAAATCTTTTATATGTTTGTTTGTGTTCAGGCCAAGTCTGCATTTGGGCACAAAGGTAAAACCTACCCTTATCTAATATCACTACACACCCCAGGGACAGCTTTGAAATTTATTGTGTTCCTCCTAATATCTGGTGTGCCTAAGTGATTCAGCTAAATATCATTGCGCAAAAAGGGCAAGTTAGAGTGATGTTAAGAGTTGCAGGGCATCAAAATCCATGCTTTTATTATTTATGTGCTTAGTAGACACATCTTGTCCAAAATGATTTTGATGTATTCCGATCAGAAGAGTTAGTTTAATTACCATTAATTACCCTGATTTAGGGTACTGCAGCAACCCCTATTTGAACTTGAGCCCACCACTTCTCGGTCCAAGTCCAAGTGCTCGACGGCTACACCACCCACTGCCTTTGTAGTTGCTGGCGTGTTGTCTCAGCACCATTATTAAGTCTTGACTGATTGTCACTGCAGTTGGAGTAGCTCTGTTTTAATATCAGCCTGATAATAAAAAACATGCCTCGCTCATTGAAAACACGTTGACAGTGAACCACCCCCTGACCCTGCGTTGCCAGGAACAACCTGACTGCTGATCCACATCTAGAGGGGATTGCCGGGGGCAATGAAGAGGGGGCCAAAAAATGCTAGATAGCATTCTTCCTTTCTCCCTCTCCCTCCCTTCTTCCTTCTCCCCTTCTGCATCCATTGTTCAGGCCTTAAAGACATGACACTGCAGCAATGTCTCAAAGTGATATCCTTCTAACAACACTCGGGACAATTTCACAGAGGATGCTTTCCCTCTGTTTACGTTTGTGAAGAGGCCAGGACACAGACTCGGACTCAGATTGTTGCCCTCTGTAATCTCATTGCTGTTCTTGCCTATTTCAGTGGCATTCAATTTTCCTCCAAATTGAATCACTTCTGCTCAGCCTGCATTGAGGAATGTGAGCGTATCCGGTCGTGACAGGCGCTCCGTTCATTTAAACAAGGGAATCTTATTACTGGCTCGCTTCGAGCCGCGCTTGCCTGTATTGTATTTCATACATATTTTGAGGTAAGCCTCTTTGTAGGCATGCCTGGGAGATTCATAGCATCAGCAGTTTAGGCTCTTGCATCACTGGTCCAGATGAGTGGGACTTTATTTAGATCAGATGTCTGTTTCACGGGTTCCTGTTTCAATCATTCTTCCACGACATGCATTCTTGTGTTCAGTTACCAATAGAAACATTTAACAACAATAATATATCTGTTACATTCGAGCTGGGTTTTTTATTTTATTTTAAAAAATCAGTCAGCGACATTTTTAATTGACCCACTCTTATTACAGCTGCTACTATGTGACCAGTCCCAAGAGTTACTGCGCTTATAAACAAGCGTGCAAGGCAGGACCCAGTCAATCTCAGCAATGACATCATCGATTTAGCTCAGGGAGTAAGAAGATTCGCGGGGGAATAATGACTGGTTGCCATGGCAATGGGGCTTTACGCAGCTGCTGATTCGCCCCGGCATTCGCTGCTTTCTTTCTCCCTCTCTCTCTCTCTAGCTCACTCACTCTCCCTCTCTGTCCCTCTCTTCCTTTCTCCCACTCTAGCTGCCAGTCTTTTAAGCATGAGGTGCAAACACAGCATGCCAGGCTGTGACCCGTACTCCTCCTGTCCGTCTGCACGGGTCGCTACGCACAGGGATGGGAGAACCTGCCTCTGAGACACAAGGAACACATACAAGCAGGTAGGCACCCACAAGGAGGGGTGGAGAGACATTTTAGTCCGGCCTTTGGCAGGTGTCGGATTTGCTTTGAAGCAGCTTTTTTCAGGCTTTCTCTCCATCTACCTCTCTCTCTCTCTCTCTCTCTCTCTCTCTCTCTCCCTCTCTTATTACTAGCAAGAGCAATGGGGTCATCAGAGCAGCCTTTAAGGTGCGGTGCAAAAAGTGTTTGAGCTGCTTTGTTTAAAGCGAGCTCAGTGTCGTGATGGAGCATGTGGTGCTGATTAATAAGCAGAGGTCGTCGGCTCTGCCAGTACAGAAGCGGAGACACTCGGCAGTCCCTCCATTGTGTGGCCAGCACGTTGTCGCCGGCAACTGCCTCATTATTCTTTTTGCCTCCGGGCATCCATCGTTCCAAACGCTACCAGCAAAACAGTAATGACTGAGCTGGCTTCTGTAATAAACTGAAATGGCAGCTCATTTTTTTGCTTGTGCTTTGTTGCAAAATCTAAATAATTCACTTCACAGGGTTTTAATGTCCCTTTAATGCCCGCCCCCTCCCTTTGGAGCCCTCTACTACTCACATTCGGTGGCAGATACGCACAGGCACGCATGCACACTCACTAGCACAAACACCTACACACACAAAACACAAGGGGACTACCTTATCTTTGACTGCTTAAATTGGTTCTGCAGTATATCCTCTCTGGAGAGAAGGGTCCTTGATAGGTTGTTTTTTTGGGTTTTTTTTAACCTATTGCTCAATGACGTCTTCAGAAGAGAAATTAAAGCTTTTCTCAGGTGTTTTCACTTCCCTGGATTTATTCTACTGACTGATGAGAATTCCTCGGCCTGCAGGGGCAGGACTGCAGAAACAATCAGTTTCCCACCCGTTTTTTTTAAGTCCTCTCTGTGATTTCAGCAAGGGGAAAATCAGATAACATAACCCTGAGAACCTTTGAATGCCCTCAAGGATTTTTCCCAATTTCATGTTAACTGACATATAGCTCAACCTTTTCCTTCCATATAGATAGGCAAGTCTGGAATGTATAACACTGAGTGGAGTAAAATGCTGCAGTAGAGTTTTTTTCCTCCCCAAGGAGCAGCCATACCATTTTAAAGTGAGCTCTCTGTCGTTCTCTCTCTCTCTCTCTCTCCCCCACAGCTGCTCTTGACAAAGGGGCTAGCCTTAGACCATATTAAACGACTCACAGGTAAAACAAAATTTTATGGAAAATCTCCACTAATATCGGTTTTACAATGCTTCAATGTAGCTATTTGTCCTCGATTCAATGCTAATTGTAAGTAGCCTGTGGATGAGGAGTGCAGTTGAATCGCTCAGGTGTGATTTTCTCTTGTGTGATGAGGGCGACGGCATTGCTGCAGCCACTCAACTGCATTACAATACATGGACAGTGATCCTGGCAAAAGACTTGCAGGGGTTTTCCTTCAAAGTACTCAGCAATGTCCCCTGCCGGCGTTTGCTTGTGCGACA
>JAOVYW010001384.1:0-16323 GCA_025775045.1 Hiodon tergisus | reverse complement strand
AAGCGTCTTTGTGACATGGCAACATGTGAAAAGCGCTGTATAAAAATAAAATTGATTGATTGATTGATTGATTGCTGGAATGTCAAAAATCGAATCTCACTGATATTGTGAATACTTATCAACAAATTATTTTGTGTCTAATATTTGTTATAAATATAGACTAATTGGTTGAAATGTATTTTGGCTTTGATATGAAAGTCTTTTTCTGTTGATCAGTGTCAAAAAAAGTCAAATGAAGTTCACTGCCATTCAATATTTAAAACAAATCAAATTTAAAAACAACCAAAGGGGGGTGAATACATTTTACAGGCACGGTATCTGCCCTTATGTGGCGAGACTTCGGGATTGCAGGGAAAGCCACTGGCAGTCATTGTCAGCATCGCTCTCTGCGTTGTTGTCCCTCTTTCAGTGCTGCCAGCACGGAAGCAATGGAGTGACTCAGCATGCAGGGAGGAGGGGTGGCTCAGTCCTGCTGCAGCACAGGCCTCAGAAACTCAGGAGGGGGTTGCTGAAAATAATCTGTCAATCTGTCATCATGGAAACCAACTCAAAGTGATTTACAATAAAGAACCGAGTACACAATAAAACATAAATTACATTTTTTTTTTATTAAAACAAGCGTAATAATAAATAAAACGAAATAGTGTCAAGAAAAATTAACAAGTCAAACAATATGAGGCCAGGAGCATATTTACCAATAAAAAGCCATGTGTTTTTAAAAGGCTTTAAAAGAAGACACATCATTGTCAGAGGTATGAAAGTGATTAAAAGCTCAGCAATATACCCAGGGGCCAGCCCACGACAATAAAGTCATTAAATCAATTCAAAAAGCAACTGGAAGCCAGTGCAGGAAGGCAGGGGAAGATGTGACATGACTTATCCTGCTTGTGTTAGTCAGGAGCCTTGCAAAGTTTTGTACTAGTTGGAGACTGGACATGGTGCGCTGGTTAAGGCAGGTAAAATAGAATTGCAGTATCCAGCTGTGAAGAGATAAAAGGATCGAACGGTTATTTGCAAGATTATATTTACTGCAGTATTTATTTACTAGCTTTTTAGTGTGCTGCTATATGTTCAGGTTGGAATTGAGGATAAAGTTCCTAGATAGTGGTTTCATATTGGTGTTGAGGGAGTCCAGTTTAGAACAGATATGTTCACAACACAGCCCCAGTTCCTCACAAGATATTATCAGTCACTTCTCCTGAATCTTTTCCACGAATCATTCAGTTAACATTCCTGAAGCCCATGTGCACTGGTCCAATCACCCTCTGCTCTCATTCGCCCTGCACCTTCCAACTTGGTTTGCTGTTGCACACATAAAACCCTCACTAACCCTCACACTTTGTAAAGTCTTTCATTTTCACTACAGTGTCTTTGAGCATTCATTCCTGTCTTGCCTTATTCCCTGGATTCCTTGCCTTGCCTTGCCTTGCCTTGCCTTGCCTTGCCTTGCCTTGCCTGACCCGACCACGATTTTATATTTTCCTTGTAACTCTGTTTGCCTGATCACCTGAACATTGCTTTTGTCCTTGACCACGTCTATCCTTGATTCCTCTGTCCTGCCAGTACTCGACCTCAAACAGATCCAACAGATACATATTGTCTCCATAATTAACTGCTCATTGGTTACTGTCTATGTTCCCTCTTTCTTTCAGCATGCAGGAGCCACTGTGAAATAGTCCTAACCTGGATATTGCAGCCCTAAATAATTTCAGACCTATTTCAAAGCTACAGTTCCAAGGTACTAGAGAATAGTCTCACAGCAGGTGTTATGCACTATGTGTGAAAATAATGTGAGGATGAGAATAGGCTACCTTAGTAACTAAGTGGGTGTCACTGGTACTGCCATAAATTCGTTTTTATCATCTTTTTTGAAAGACAGTTCTGAGTGATCATGTGTCAGCCCCAGTATCAATTTGTGGAGTTCCACAAGGGTCAATTAGGGCCGGTTTTTATTTTCCATCTATATTCTGCCTCTGGGCCATATAATTCACAAAAACATATTGTGTTGTTTTAATGTTGACGATATTCAGCTTTACTTGTCTGTTAGCCCTGATGATTTGAGTAAATCTTTGCATACTTGTTTGGAGGACATACATTTTTGGATGGCCCAAAAAGTTTCCAATTTAAATACTGAGAAGACAGAAGTGTCTCATCTTCTAATGCACCACAGGGTACAGGAACAGGAGAACCCAGTTGCAGTGCTGCCTGCCTCACAGGACCCTCCACAATTTGTTTAACGCAACAACTGCTCCACTGATGATTCCATTGCACTTACACTACACACTTCTCTCTCCCACCTGGAAAAATGGAACACATATGTGAGAATGCTGTTTGTAGACTACATCTCAGCATTCAACACCATAGTGCCCGCCACGCTTAATAGAAAACTCCGGACTCTGGGCTTAAACAGCTCGCTGTGCAGCTGGTTCCTGGACTTCCTGTCAGGCAGGACCCTCAACCCTGCAGCCCCACAGGGATGTGTTCTCAGCCCACTCCTGCACTCCCTCTACACACATGACTGCATGGCAACACACAGCTCCAAGGCCATCATCAAGTTCACTGATGATATGACGGTGGTAGGTCTGATCACTGAATGATGAAATGATGAAACAGCCTACAGAGAGGAGGTGCACACTCTGACATGGTGGTGCCAGAAGCACAACCTCTCCCTCAACATCAGCAAGTCCAAGGAGCTTGTGATGAACTTCAGGAGGAAAGACAGAGAAGATAGCACCATCACCATCAATGAGACGGCTGAGGAACTTTGGAATGAACCACCACATCCTCACACTGTTCTACACCAGCATTATAGAGAGCATCCTGACTGACTGCATCACTGCCTGGTATGGCAACTGCGCCGCCATTAACAGCAAAGCCCTGCAAAGGGTAGTCCGAACAGCCAGGCACTTTATTTAGTGCAGAATCTGATAAAAACGTTCACAAAGCCCATTTCCAGCTGGATGATCTGTCTGCTCTTGTCTGCCCCATGTAATCTGGAGCAGATTCAACAATGTCACCTTGATCCAAGGGAAAGCACTGTGGTCATTTAAAAGTCTAAATAACATTTCTCCACAAACGTTTAGCTGTGCAGAGCTGACTGATCACGAGTTAGTGCTGTCCATGCAAACTTTGTAAAATGATGTGTTGGCATAAAGGCATACTGATAGCTACCAGGTGAGCAGTCAAGTTTATGGAAATTGATTTGTAAAGGTACGGTGGTATTAACAGGGTTAGGGGCTTAATCTGTTGAGGTGGGTCCTTCCTTAAGGCACACTTGGCCTTAATGTCTACAGATATCTTTAGCCAATAGAACCAATTCCATATGATACTTTGGCCAGCTTTCTCATAGACCTCCCAGGCCAGAGATTTTAAATTGACGGCAAACTGCAATTAGAAAAGTAAAAGGCTGGCTGTGGAAGAAAATGGAACCGCTCACCCTTTATAAAACAAATCATCTCTTGTTAGGGGTGTTTAAGCTGTGCTCATTCCTTCTGTCTTCTCTTAGAATTTTTAAAGATGAATTACTAACAATATGGAGGAAATTTATTAGATGAACCTCCATTTTTTTTTCAAAATGTTCTTTGTGTTTATTGTTTTTATTCTTCTGTCTTTGTTATGCATTACATAGTCAAATAGGCATCCATTCAAAGTGAAACAGTCCCATAGTGGTAGTAAAAGCAATCTTTTCACGATCTTGGGGGTGCATCTCAACTTGCTAGTATCCATTCATCAAGTCTAAAAGAACCATAACATTTGCTCTTAGATAGTGCACTGTTTTTCCTTTCGTAGAATGGGGCTGGCATCTTTGTGCATGATAGTCAGTGCATAACCTAAAGGAACCTCATGGCATAGCCAAGTTCTTATTTTGTGTGTCGATGCCTAAGTTTTGTTACACAATGACTTTTGTTTTTCGCTATTCCTTTAACCTGTTATTGAGAGACTTGAGGCAACTGAACCTCTCATTACCTCTTCCACAGGTGGGCAAGGGGCCAGATAATATTATGTTTTTGCGATTCATTATTAAATTATGCTTGAGGATTTCTGATTGTTGAAGCTGAATTTAATTTATTCCAGTGTGAATGACAATCGTGTTTTATCATGTTTTGTCTGAAACCCGAGCCCCAGGGAAACAGTAGACAGGAGCTTTGTTACCTGTCTCACAGTTAAAATCAGGAATAGTGGCGTCCACAATGATTTCATTTTCCTGTTCAGATGAGGAAGTGGCTGGAGACAGGTGAGCAGGACAGGGTGGAAATCTCAGGGTCTGGAACCTATTTGACAGGCACTTTGATCTCAGGACAGGCACCCTCTGGTGTTGCACCCCCCCAACAATATTAATATATACTCAAAATGCCCCCCCAATGTATTGATATAAAAAAATAAAAATAAAAAAATAAAATAAAATGTGCTATTTGGCAGATTTGGTCCCCCCTAATGTTGACTGCATGGATACGTCTCAGCTCCGCAGATCTAGCTATGGACGCTCCCCAACAAGGCTCTTGTTACCTATTATTAGTACCTATTATCAAATTGAACTAAGACTAAAACTAGCTGAATTTTAAAAATATGTTTATTCATATTCTTGTTATTTTTATATATTTGTCAAGAAAACTTTAAAGATGAAAAATAAATTCTAGTCAATTGAAATATAATACTAAAATATATCTATAAATAAATTAAACAAAAATTTTACCAATGAATCTATGGTACATGATATATGGTATTTAAAAACAATGAAGTAACAATAAGTTCAAATGAAAGTTGAAATTTGGTCTATTCTTTGGTAAATAGGGCAGTCCTGTTTAGCGTCTGCAAAATGCACAGTAAATCATGACATCTGGTAGCAAACTGACCCTGTCTTCCTCTGCTGCTCTAATACATTTTCCCTCCTAATCCTGGTAGAATCCCAGGGATTGACATCACTCTGCGGGGTCCTTCAAGACTCGTAGATACACCGCGTGGTTACAATATCACCCTTTCTCATTATATCTCCCTAGCATTCTGTACCTTTAATGACTTTCCATCATTCAAACACAGCCCTTGCCCATGAACTGTTGTGTGATCGCAGGGTGAAATAACAAGCGATAAGCTAACAGCTAGCTAGGCACCATGCTATTTCGCAATCTATTTCTGTATGCTTTGTGGCTTTGAACTGGAAGATAATTAGCTTGCGGTATTTGCACGCTTCCGTAGTGATGGACCAACCATCCTCTCACTAATCAGCGGCAATACTGGAGTTAGGAGAAACGTTCTACCCATGATCTGTTAGATTTGACGACAAACATTATTTTGTGTTTGTGTGTTCCTGATTTGCTCTGTATAATATCAACAGGAGGGTGTTTTTTTTGTACTGAGACTTTCATGCATAAACCCAGAGAGATTTTCAGATTAGTATTGAATATTCGTCATTCAATTGATAAAGAAAACCTTCAAAGCCTGGAACCCTTTGGTCTGTTCTGTGTGGTTTTTGTTCTTTCCTCTCAATCTGTTGGGTAATTTTATCGGAGTGTAAAATAACATGTTTTTTAATTCATTATCATTCCCCCTGCCATTAAGCAGGTGTAAGATTGGATCCAGTATTTAACTCTTAATCCTCGCTGGCCTTCATGTGCTCTGGTTGTGTTTTAACTAAACTAAAAACTAAAAAAAGCCTTACCTGCAACAGGCTGTCAGGACATTACACACAAAAGCTGATGTTATCAACTTGTTTTACACACTGTAAAATTAAGAACATCAAAGATGTAATGTTACCTGTAACCTAACGTCTTTCGCACAGTTGCCAACCTGAATTTGATTGTTGTCATGTTTTTGGTATGAATGTCATTCTGTTGGAAAAATAACAGTTAAAACTAATGTCTGTTGCTAAGTGTTTACAAAAATATGATTATGCTTATGCTATATGATTATGTATAAATACTATTAAACAATTGCAAATAAAGTAATGTTGCATGCAAGCACTAACCCCCGCAACAATAAGATAATTATTAGGGTATGCACCTGTGTGACAAATATTCAAGCTAACTTGCAAAGCAAGAAGAAAGAAATAGGGAGTAGTCGAGCAACTCCTCATATGATAAGTGGGAAACATAATGTGGCCTTGAGCAGGAACAGAGATGTACTTTAACAATGATTTGTGTGTTTCTGTGTGTGTGTAATCCAAAAACTTAAAATTGGACTGCGGAGCAGAGCTCGTCAGTCGATGCTGTACTCAGCGAAGTGCATGTATCGGCTCCTTGCAAGTAAACTCTAATACCCAAAGACTCCAGTGACTCTGTCATTTTTGATAATGAGAAATATTTTGAACACATTCAGTGTCAGATGGTGTCATTAGAGGACAGGGGGAGATTTTAAGACAAAAGAAAATCAGGTATTTGTTCGGCCATACATTTAAACTGTCTGTGGTTAATGGACAAACAAAGGAAACACAACATCTCATCAGGGAACAAATAAGCCTGACAAAGGGACAGTTACAGACTTAACATCAGAATGAGTAAGTACGTGCGTAAGAGCCATCCTACCTAATCGGTATAAGTACTCTCCACTACATGCTTTTTGTATAGCAAACAGTTCGATAACTGTCACCCTCAATCCTGTGGATGTTAACTCCTGGATTTAAGTGATCTCTAGCACACAGAGATATACCATGCAACTCAGGTCAAATCAATGGCTTCAAACCTGTGAGTAAGACCAGCTGTGTAATGAAAAGCTAATCCCCTTCGTTGTCCAGCCCCATACACAGGGACATGAAGCGTGCATCCCTGAGGTGGGCAGTCCCTATTAGGCCTAACAGTCGTCAATCAAACCTGCTTTATTTGGCTTCTTTTCATCTCCAGTCACTATAGCTGCAGAGATGAAGCAGAGAGAGGGGGACAGAGAAAATGGGAAATGGAGGGATAGAGAGAACGAAGAGAGAGAGCGAGAGAGAAGGGAGAGGCAATGCTGAAATGACAACGCTGTGAATTTTATTTAACTGCACAGTTGGTATGCTACTTGTGCTAGACGTTGTGAACCCGTTATTCTTTTTTATTACAAAGTTTCTGCATTTAATGCAATGCTTATTTTTGTGCCTGAGTCCCCTGGGTAGGAATCAGTGGACTGTGAAGTAATGTGGCTTTGAACTCACGTTCTGTACAGTGTAACACAGAAACTGCTGCAGTAAAAATAACAGCCTGGGTAAACTCCTGAACAGAAGTGTGAGGTACCTTATAAGGCACATCTTATGACAATAATCACTCATGCATCACCAAAAAATAAAATAAAAAAATACCTACGGTAATTCAATAGCAAAAGACAATGCCTTGCTCCTCTTGAACCCTTTTTTATATTAACTTATGGGTGTGAAATACTGCTATTTAGCCAGGATTCAGAGGGGAGGCTTTCGAGATTGGGTCTGACAGGATTTGGTATTGTTCTCTGCCGACGGCATTCCAAGGGAATGAGTGGAATGAGTGGCACACCCCAAGGTCACAGAATTAGCATCAAGCGAATGAGATGACACACGGTGGGATGGCTGCAAATGCTGTCTGAGCCCTGGGGTGACATTTCGGTGACCTTTCGGTGACAGGTAAGAGCAATCGGGCTTTTTAAAGTGGACGGGAGGAGATAAATATCTCCCTGGCAAAGCTGCACTGCCGTTGAATGCCTGTCTCCAACAGGGACAGGGCTGTACGACAACAAGGGAGATGGGAATCCATAAAAAAAGCATCCTCGCTTGCTTTATCAGCTGTGTAATTTAGGTCTGGATTTATAAGGAAATGGCCGACTGAGGAGTTTGCACACTCGGTAGCATAATATCAAAGCAGGCTGGAAGTTACGTGACTAAATGTAAATTTAATAAATGTCCAATTCATATATTTATAGGCCTCAAAATAGGCAGATAGGATACAATACTTTTACTTGTGAAAAGATGAATATGCCAATGTTGTGTGTACTTTCTATAATATTCTACTTTATTTGTAAGTAGGCTTGGGGTCAGATTTTAAAGTGGTGTGGATGAAGAGCAGAATAAAATAAATTTACCACGTGATTCATTTGCTCATGCTTATACCCATACCCCCCTTTCCACCACGATGGATAGCTAAATGGGGAGGGTGAAGGAGGGTAGAGGGATGACGTCAGCAATGAGGGTTCCTTCGCTCTCAGTTGCCTTCTCCATGACAAGACGGAAGGCATGTGTGAAATCTCTCTCCCTCACCTACCATATGGTCCCTTAACAACAACTCCCTTAACAAAATCTACAACACAGGTGAGTGCAGAGTGCAGGAAGAGTTAGGCTCATTCAAGTGGCAAGAGATTTAAAGGGAGAATGTCTCCCCTTACTTTGACTACAGAAGACCACCTCTTTTCTTTGTTTGTTCCGCTGACTGCCTGGCTGCCCACTTTCCAGTGCCCCCGCAGCAGCCAAAGATCTTCAGTGGATAGTAGAACTTTCTAGCTGGTGTCCGCTGTCACTCACGTTGGTTGCTCCAAACAATAAACACGTGACAGTACATGCAGACACCATAATAATGCAACTCACAAAGCGGGGCAAAGCATTTAATGCTTTAATAAAACATTTAAAAAAAGGTGAAAATAAGAAATGTAGGAACGTGATAAGGGCCCCAAATTGCCAAAGCAGGGCATAATACAAAATCCATCTCCATCAGGTCGTGACAGTGTCGATTTTAACACCCAGGTCATTTAGGGGCTTCTGCACAAGGATAGATTACGGATCAAGTGTTAATTAAGTCTTAATTAACTCCAAAATCTTAATTAAAAGTGAAATGAATTAATAGAAAATTAAGAGTATAATAAACATAACTAGTAACTGGAATTGAATAAAATCACTAAAATTAAAACAGAAAAGACCAGGAGAAGCATTTACAAATTTGCTGAATTGTGGCCCTGTGCCTGGACGGGACTCATACAAACATGACACACACCAGAGAGTATCAGAACCAGGTAATGTCAGCAGACAAAAAATAAAACTGAAGGAAAATATAGATCTCATTTCATCAAAACAGAAGTAATGTTAATTAATTTCCAAAGCATTTATGCTAGAACTAGAACTTTTTTGGATATAATAATTTTTCTATATCCTAATATATATATATATATATCCTAATTTAATTGAAATTTTATTGACCGTCACTCTACTATTGTTCACTTTAAACCTAATTTAATTTGCACTTAAAACAATTTTGACAGTAAAAATGTCACCTTGAATTGCCATAACCCATTGATCAAGGCTGTTTTAATTTTTGGGTAACACCAACACTGCCATAATGCTCCAATGTTTGCATCACCATTGATTGGGGGGTTAAAGACAGAAATGATAATGCTGTCCAGGTTATTCCTGCCTGTTTCCAGTCTGATGTTGGCCTCCTGCCTCTGAAAGATTATCTGTGATTAAAGGTACAAACAAACCTTTATTTATTACTAACAGCAGGGTATTTCTAATAGCTACTGGTGCTTTAGGCATTGACTGACAGGCATTGATCTCTCTCACATCCTAAAACCGTATTTAATGATTGGCAGTAATCCATCGTTCTAATGAAAATTCATTTCTAATAAAAATTATATATACATCTATATCATTTTAGTCGAAAAATTATAGCCCGCAGAAGAATTGTGTGTGTGTGTGTGTTTGTGGGATCGAACTTTTATTTATTTAAAGAAAGGTTTAACGTAACTTGGGCTAGGTTTCTACAGTGTGTGTGTATGTGTGTGTGTGTGTGTGTGTATGATTTGTGTGTGTGTGATTGTGGTTCTTTGTGTGTGTGTGTGTGTCTGTGTGTTTATGTGTGGGGTGGGACGCATTAAAACTGTTTCTGAACATTTGACCTTGAGGTCAGCTAGTGTGATCCATTAACACATAAATTCCTCCTTCTCCAAACTAATTAGTGCAGATTCCTCTGAGCAGCAGGCATCCCTGCTCTGACCAACAACACAGAGGCTAAAGACAAGGTCCACTCGGGGTCTCATTAAACTACGGCAAACCGTTCTGTGGGGCGTGAGGGAGCCAGGACCTTGCCACGCAACACATGACTGCAGCGAAGCAAACGGAGAACTCAACAACAGGAAATCAGCGCTTTTGACCCGCGTGTCAGCAGATGATTTAGGGTTGTGGGGAAACAACTAAGCCCAAGGCTCTGGTGTGAACAGTGAACAGTGCTTCACGGATGGTTTCCACATTTCAGACATGCCGTCTGACATAGTTTGTGACAAGAGGTAGCGACACATTATGTTCTCACTACGGGATTCCCGGTTATAACATTATAACATTATAATTTAACATTTTGGCAGGAGGCATTTAATTAAGGATGTTAGCGCCAAATTTGTGACCAGATCAGGGTATCACAGGTGTTGTTGCTTAGCAACAGCCACAACCCCCACACAGTCCCGATTGGAAGAGAGGCCCATCCCCCTCAGTGCTGATTAAAGGAGAGGCCCATCCCCTTCAGCGCCGATTGGAAGGGCATTGCCAACCAGCAGGCACCTGGGAAACCAATTTGAGATTATTCTTAGCAGCGGGGCTCAGGCTGTGCCAATTGTGCACTGCCGCTGTGCTCTTCTCAATGACATGGGCTGGATTCAGTAAAATCCATCTCATTGGCTCTGCTGGTGTAGTTGATTATCGGTCAGTATGACAGCCACAGTGAGATGAAGAGAGTGAGGAAATTCAAACTCATACAACATTTTACAAGACTAACTCATGATTCAGTCTAATCATCTGTACATCTTCACATAGATTCATATATTTTTAGAACTGAGTGTCAAGAAGAGGCAGGAAGAGCAGTGATTGGATTAATGGCCCTAAAATCTAACCTTGAGGTGCATTACACTTAACTTTGATATTCTATTGAAACTGCGATATTAAAATGAAACTGACATACCTGTTGCAAAGAGACAATATCATTGTGCTATTTAAGTAAATGTAAGTGTCAGCACCCTGGATACCTTACTAGGAATCTGACCCAGGTCACTTAATTACTTCCCTTATTACTGTAGCATTTCACAACAGGGGTTCACTGGTGTCCTGGGCTGTAGCAGAAACGATGCCAAGCATACACTTTCACTGAGGATTTTTTTGTGTTGTTTTTCCTTAAGCAGAGATAAAATTAGATAACATCTTAGTAAAGTGATTAAGATGACTCAAAAGCCCCCAGAATTTTTTCCAAATGATTAATTAAATTTACATGTAGAAACCACATCCTTTAATATTAAACAGACTATCAATTTAACTTTTTTGGAAGCCTTTTTTTCAGTTGGCAGTCTGTAGATCCTTGATTCGTGATTCACTGCTGTAAGCTTGTTATCTGTGCAACTGTTTTCCCTGTAGTTTTCAATTTGAGACATCTAATTTATTCTGTCACATCCGTCAAAAATGCCCAGTCAAGCAGCCACTTCCTGTATATAATGCTGACACTAGATGTTGCCAGATTCCTCTTGGGCACATCAGCACCTCAGCTTTGGAAGAAATAATGTCAAGCTCTGTTTTTCAAAACTGAAAGTTGGGGCATCTTAATATCTGATACTAGATTCATATCCATCTGAAACAGAGTGAACCACACTCTGTCCTTTACCTGCACACCAGGTACACTCAGGATGTGTTACTTTGACACAACACTCCTGTCCGTCACACCAGGTACACTCAGGATGCATTACTTTCACAGAGTTTGGGTTTCTTCCTAAGCGGACAGTGCTTTAAAGAATAATCTTTCATTTCAAATGTACTACAATATTATACATTTATTTGTTCACAGTTTAGTTAGATACTTTTTTTAAACACACAGCCCAGCAGCCTTTTGATCTTTTTAAAGGACATTTTTATATCTTTGTCTTGTGCTCAGAAAGGAATACCAACGAACACAGGCAACTGAGAAAAATCAACCAAACTTCCTTTTGGACATCTAACTCTACGTATCAATTAGCCTGCTGTCAAATTTTGGGAAATTAGTAGTTAAAAATTTTAACTGTTTATATGGCTTTCCTCAAAACAAATGAAATGCCAATGATAATTAAAAAATGCATGTAAATACTTGAATAACTACAAACTGTCAGAATTTTTACTGTAAAATACGAATCTGAACATTTCTGTCACATTGTCTCAGTAACGCATTGTCTCAGTAACTTTGATGCTGCAAACATGGTGTTAACCAGGCAGCTAGATATTTATTTTGCAACTATCCACAATTTAAAACAAACAATGCCTAAAACATTCAAGTTATCGTAGCATTTCCCACTACCTAAGTCACTAAGTCACCAGAAGGATAAGAATTGAAATCACTGCCTATAATATAAACAAAGGGAGTAACAATTTCTACGGCAGGCTGTAAAATGACTGAAGATATCATGCCTCACACCTGTCTGGCCAGGCCCCAGTCTTTAATTATATGCATTTCATTGGCCATTCCTTTACCCTTTAGAGCGCAGCATGCCAAAGCAGAGGTTTGCTTCAGGGACTCAGCCTAGAATAGGCAGTGACATACAGTCATCCTAGTGTGCCCCATGGCCAACACTTTGGTCCAGAGCAGTTTAGACACATGTCTCCCAGCCGTGCATTACTCCAGAGTGGACAAACTTCCACAACCTGCTCTCAGTACTCAAAGCTGCGTGTAGATCTGGAATAAATGGGTTATCAATACATATACATATTACTTCAAATATAATTGGAAGATGTATTGGACCTTCTGTTACCTTGGAAACCTACATAAAAGCACTGGGGGGGCATTAGGGCCAAGTTGAACACAATAGACAAAATGTAAATTTGACATGGATCAAGTTGTCATTCTTTTTTTTAGCATTTTATGGATTTGGGGCAATGTAGCTTTGTTTGACAGCAGAGGCACATTTTCATTTAGGTGCCATACAGGCTGCAGAAACAAGCTTACTTTAAATCAGGATTGCATAATTCATTGGCCCTATCGCCTGCAATCCGACCTTTTCCCATCTGTGTGGCTTATTGGATTCTAAGAGGAGCTTAGCGAAGGTAGCAATCAGCGCACTATTGATGAGCTGTGAAGTCTCTTTGAGGGTGTTCAAGGTTGCTACCCTAAGCATTGTTGTCCATGTGTGATTGGAATTTAGTAAAAAGGGCCTAAAGGTAATTTTCTTGCAAGTTTATTTTTGTTACTTTTTTATTTGATATCACTTTTTTTAAGCATTGCACATCTTGTCATTTATAAACCTATTTTTCCCACATCCGTGATAACTCATTATCTGTGAAACTGCCCGGAAAATTCTCCGTTCAGGACGGAGGGAACTGTGGACAGAATGAAAAGCATTGACCTGTACCTTGCCTCTCTCACTCTCAGCCCTCCCACTGTTGTCTTTAAGCAGGATAGGTGTGATGTTGTTTTTTTTTTCTTCAAAGTAATCAATTTAGAACACTCAAGCATAAAATGGAAGCCAAAAGAACAAAGGAATGGGCGAATTTCCATGACATAATCTGGAAACATTTGTTTCTTCGGTTGGGAAGTAGGCCTTCCAGTGCCCTGGGCAATTCATCCATAACTACTGACTGTCAACCGTGAAATGAAAAGTAATAGAATCTAAATGCACTTCAGTAAACTTTGCTTTGTCAAGTTTTTCCGCATCGTAAAAAAATAAAATAAATAAGAAACAAAAACAAAAACATGAATGTTGTTCCAGGACAGTCAAATGTAATTCATTTTGCCAGTGATGTTTCTGGATATTTCTACCCCAGGGGGTATTAAACTATTATTCTTAACTCACTTAAACTAACATAGGGTGCCAAATTTATATTTTAGAGTTACCTTTCAATACATTTTCAAAATTTTAAAAGCAGACCATGTGGATCAGCACTTTCAGAGGGATGGGCCGCTCTTACAATTGATGCTGAACCTCTTGTGTGGACCGGGTAGTCTGCAGAGTAGAAAAGTGATGGGTGGCTTGAAGATGACTTAGAGTTCCACACCCTCCCCATGCGTGGCAGCAATATGTACCATCGAGCCGAGATGCATTAACAAAACTATCAATTTCCAATCAAAAAATGCAGATATTATTTGTAAATTCAATATTTTAAATGTTGACTAAAGCTGTACTTTGTTAACACTAAATGCTTACCGTTTTTTGTTTCTTTATTGTCACATTCCATGTCAAGAGAGCGTAAACTTTGATTGACTGAATTTCAAGTTCAAAGTCATGCAAGGATCTCTTCCCACCCCGTTGTTTTAGTTTAGAGAATACGACGTAGACGAGACAGGTGAATGAACAGATGTTCTGATAAATATGTTTACAGAGAGAAATTCACATGGGGAAAGGTTTCTCCTTTTCTTTCCCTTTTTAATTGAAATCACCTCCACCCTGTCTGAGAGTCAACCCTGCAGGGCAGTGAGATATTTTGTGGAAGTTCAGGGTACTTTGGTGGGGAAATGAACACTGCGAGAGCGGTGGACGTTTCAAGACAATCTAAGACCAAACATCAACTGCTCCCCCCACTAGCAGAGACTCATTCTGGCACTCTGATGGTCGCCGCAGGCAACGAGCGCTTAATTTCCATTTTACAAAATCGACCTGATTATTTTGGCCATTTTTATTACGCCGGGCGATTACTAGAGGACAGGAGACAATTCTGGAAGTGACCCAAGATGCCATTTGGCAACATGCACAGCTTTCTCTCTTTACTGTCTGCCCTTCAGTAGCTGAGCTGTGTAATAAATGACACTTTGGGACTGGAGGCGAACGTAGATTATACCGAATAGACTTGTTTTGACAGACTAGCCTTTATATTTCTGGGGCGTACTTCATTGTGAGCTAGTTGAGTGATGTGAAACATAAATCTTAACGGAAACTGATGTCAGAATTAGTGCACAAATAGATTATTCAAACGATCCCAAATTGCAATCCGTGACGTTGACTCATTTGTCAAGGCTGTCACACATACATCAGTCTTGGGATGCTGTATAGGGTTTGTTGCCTGTCTATACCTGTTTGCTACAGTCATTTGTCATTACTTGTATTTCTATAAAACCTATTGTCTCCCAATGATATAAAAAAGGTGTTAAAATAGAGCTACCACTGAAGTACTATACTAAACACTATAACAATTACAAAGGTTACCTATGTCGTGCACTGGGAGAGGGGGTGCAATGTCTGGTGTATTCCTTTGACTCTTTTTTTGTTAGAGCCTAGGCCACTCTGTGTGTCCCGCCTGGGTTCCCTCCATGTAAGGGACCTAACAGGAAGTGGGTTGGTTGAGATGATGGTGAAGGCTCCAGCAAGTTCGACTCACCTCAGGGCCGGGTTTCGGTTCTTTTGTTAGATTATGGGGTTTGTTTGAGTTTCTTTATTTAGTAATTTAGTTCATTTTCATTACAGGAATCGTTTTGCTTTTTGTTAGAGTTTAGTTGGGGATTAGTTGCGGTTTGGTTCTGTTTGCTTTCTTTTTTGGTTAAAACCAGATGGACACTGTCTTGTGTTTTGTTTTGTGTTTATCTGTTTGTGAGTACCGCGATGCAGTGGTGGCTAACACCAAAGCGTAGAGACGGTCTTCCGTCACACATGAAGAGTAAATAGATCAGCTTTGTGCGTGTGTGTGTGTGTATGTGTGTGTGTGTGTGTGTGTGTGTGCGTGTTTTTTGTGTGAGCTGCTCATGTTCTGGTGTGCCACTGAGTGCCCCCAAAGGCCAGAGAAGAAAGGGACGGGGCGGCAGCCGGGACAAGCCAAGGTGATGCACGTTCCGTGTTTCTGCACTGCTAGGTTTCTTTGATTAGCCAACCGACAATTAGCCAGCTGAGGGTCGGTACCCCCTTTGGGAGGCGCAACAGGACAGCAGCCGAGTGGTGACCTGTCTTCCTTATTTTAGCCAGTAGAGTGAGGCGCCACATTTCCTCACAGTGATTATCATGCTCACATTATGGTTTCTTGTTTTGATCGTGTGTGCACTGTGGGATTGAGAACAGGTGGGACAGCTGAACCGCAGGTCCTCTCCGTAGCCGGGCCGTAGTGGGTCGTGGCTAATGGTAAAGCTCCTGGGTTAAGCAAACTCTCAAGCTTATGCAGCGGACCGATTTCATCCTTCCTCTTGTGGATGAACAGTGCCTCCTGAATAAAACACTCTTCTTTCTACCTGCCATCTGTGTGTGTTCTATTGGTTTGGTACGTGGATCTAAACCAGGGGTAGTCACAGTTTATACACTGTTTTGAAGTGAAGCATAGACATTTTTCCCTTTTTAGTTTAAAACTGAAAGAATGAAGTAGGTCTGAGGCTGGGACCAAATGAAAATTGCATTGAATAGCGTTTATATATATATATACAGTGCCTTGCAAAAGTATTCACCCCCCTTGGCATTTTTCGTGTTTTGTTGCCTTACAACCTG
>JAOVYW010001383.1:1803-14237 GCA_025775045.1 Hiodon tergisus | reverse complement strand
TAGGACTAAACCTCATGTTTGTGTTGCAGTCCCAGTCTATAGGACTAAACCTCATGTTTGTGTTGCAGTCCCAGTCTATAGGACTAAACCTCATGTTTGTGTTGCAGTCCCAGTCTATAGGACTAAACCTCATGTTTGTGTTGCAGTCCCAGTCTATAGGACTAAACCTCATGTTTGTGTTGCAGTCCCAGTCTATAGGGGTGAACCCCCTGTACGTCATGGTGCCCTGCACTCTCAGTACCTCCTTTGCCTTCATGCTGCCTGTTGCCACGCCACCCAATGCCATCGTCTTCTCCTACGGCTACCTCAAGGTCACCGACATGGTGAGTGTCTGCGCCGCACAGGAAAAGGACTTAACAAGACAATAAATTATAGGACCCAGTAGGCGTCTCCATCAATGGTGCAAAATAAACGTCCTATGAATCTGCTTCTGTTTTACATTGTTTGTCTTACAAAGCATTTATGTGTTTAACGTGTTACGTAATGCGAGTCTGAATGTGAACAGTAGCACTCCTTCCATACGCTACGATTTCCTCTCTCTCAGGCAAGGACTGGCATAGTCATGAACATCATCGGGCTCTTCTGTGTCACCCTGGCTATCAACAGCTGGGGTAGAGCCATGTTCCACCTGGACACCTTTCCAACCTGGGCCAACACAACAGGGGTCTGAGGGGTCCCGGGAGTTAATCCGAGGCGCCCCACCCCACCCCACCCCCCTCCCACCTCAGTTCCCTTTCCGAAACGCCACAGACCACACGGGACGGGCGGGGGAGTACCGAGATGTGGCGGGACATTGGCTGCCATGGTTGAACACCAGGTGGGGGGGGGGGGGCAACTCCACAGTGACACCGAAGAGCTGGGTCAAGAGCCTGAATTAACCTTGGCTTTATTGTCCGGATACTACTGTGATATCCAAGAAAGACTCTTCGACGAATGAAACTTCCTCGCCTTTGTAACTCTGTAATAGCTGTCTATTTAAACACGTTTATGCTCATGTGAACAAATTTAACTAGGCCATCTTTTTATTTGCCATGTTGATGATGTTAATTTTTTTAAGAGTCTCTGCAAATATTTAGTAGCAATGTAGTTCAGTTATATCGTTTAACTCGTTGAATCCGTGTGTGTAGTTATATTGGCTTGAAAGTGAATGGTAGACAGGAAGGAAGCGCATTGCAGACAGGAAGGAAAGAGTTAAATTAGAACTTATTTGACAACCTTTCTGCATTCTATACATATTTCAAATGCCATTAGATTATTAGTTTCTATAATTTCATTTAATTACATATAACTATTAATATAATGTGATATTATATTATGGGCTACCTTAACGGACAGACTCTGCAGACTCTGCAGCCAAACGGTGGTAGTAGGGTAGTAGGACACTTCTGGTCAGGTGTGCTGTCATGAGTACAGCAGCCCCCCATCACTGTACAAGGACGCGCGATGTTTGCCACCGTGAAAGCGTTCTGAAAAGTCTGTAATTTAACGCTTTTATGTAATTTCACTGAAGTTACCATTTACAGAATCTTACAGTTAATGGTCACGCTGCGGCGTTGAAAAAAGTACCTCCTCTGTCTGTCACGGCTATGGATGCAAACAGAAAAGGAAATGTATGGGACTTATTCTGAATTTATGGGGATTGACAGTAATTTTGTACTTATTTGCAGATGGACTGTATCTGTCTTGTCCTAAACAGACAAATATCCCGTTGGTGTCACCTTGTTGTTTTGTTTCCTGTTATAATATTAGGATCTTGTGACTTCTGATATTTCTAGCTCTAGGTGTGCCTCCTCTATGTACAAATCCTTGGCATAGATTACGAGCAGAATAAAAACAAAAACAAAATATGTTTTTTTTATCTTCAGACTCGATTGTTTTGTTGCAATTACAATTAAATTCGTAATGTGGTTGTCTGTGTCCGAGTGCTGTAACTACACACTGGACTTGGTAATGAGAACACATTATAAAGAGAGATTCTTCATACAGGGAGAAATTTATAGATGTTTCCTGAGGGTGGATGGCATATGTCAATGGGGCAATGAGACCTCAGCTATAAGCCAGGTTAACCAAATTACTATTTTGTTGATAATGACAACACCAAAGTCTGATCGGTCCTCTTTAGTCATCAGAGGGTGTAACTGCAAGCACATTACTCATTAAAATAAATGGTCAACACATAAGCCATTTTTATGGTCTCTATTTTACAAGGTCATCAGACCAGCCTGAATAAGTACTGGGTGTGTGGCTAGAGATATAAGACACAGCTGAATTACTAAAGGACAGAATTCTTTTAAGTGTTTTGTATTGAATGGCGTACTTACTCACAAAAGAAGTCTTTAACTCGTGATTTAATACAACATACATACAGAATTTATCTAAAATGAGGTTATTTTTAAAAATCTTAGACACAACAAATCTCACGTTCCAAAGGTTATCAAAGAAACGGGACTATCTGTGCTGTCTGACCGCATTACCTTCTGTCTCTCCTCTCCCTCCACTTTCTGGTTTTTAAACATCACCTGGCCAATAGTAGACTGGGGCCTCGTGGGGGTTGTAGTCCTGGGACTCCACTCCTCTTTCTGTGCCATATCACCCCCTCCTTTTGAGGGAGGCCATCAGTCAACTAAAGAGGGCAATGCTTCCTCGTCACAGCACGGACACAGAGCAGATTTGTGGGCATGAAAACCCCCACGGTCCCGTGTTATTCATGATGCCGTAATAACCCACAACGACCTTTAGTGGGTTGTAGGTGGAGCTCTTACCGCCCACCTCTTGCCCTCCCAGTTCTTGATGACCACCTCGAAACCAAAAACAAACAAAATACAAATGACCTTTCAATATTTAGCTACAGGATTAAAATTCAGACTTCGGGCCTAACATTGATATGCATTAGAATCAAACAAAAAAATGTGTCTCCTGGCTGGAAAATGAGATGATATGGCGGCAAAGTTACTCGGATTGGAGACAAAAAAACTCTCCTTTGTTACATCATTGAAAGGCAGGGCAGAAACTTCTCACAGCCTAGAGAAACGGCCACGTTTACACCACCGGGGCAATTAAAATGTCAGACGGCTAAAGACCAGTTACTGAGAAGCTGAGTGCGTTTTGGGTCCCCTCATCACTGTTATCTTGAGTCTAAAGGGAGAAAAACAGAATTAATTACAGAGCTTCCCTATCTCTCTGCTACTATTTGAACACCCACCGATTATCCCATTCAAGCAAGTGCAGGCACATTATATTCTCTATTATTTACTTTTTATATTTTAAGTGTTTGGCAACAGAGTGAATACAGGGTTCTCTTGGTGGATCCGTGGTTCTCAACTCAGCAGTAAGACCTAGATTATTGCGTGAACTGGGTCTAGCCGATCTTAGCCGCATGCACGGTGCGCCGTTAGCATCTGTCTTGGCATTAGAGGCATACACGAGGATTTCCGGTTTTCGGAAATTAGAGAGCGTTTCGGTCACGTTTGGTTACTGATGAAAGGTGTCCCGAGCTAAACTTTTGCTCCTAATATTTTATTTGTCTGCAAGACCACCAAAACTAAAGAGTCCGATTAATGCAAAGTAGCTATTGTCCGTTTGTATGAACGGCGTCCACCCTGATGTGGTGGCAGACCTGCTCGCATTCTCCCACGTAACTCAAAACATCCTGCAGCCCACGACATTGTTGGTTCTCTTTGCCTTTTACTTAAAAACTGAAAAAATAAATAAAACAATAATAAAAACAAAAACAGTATGTCCCGTATTCAAGAACACCGTCAGCCGTTTATAGAAACCAACGTCGACACCAGCCCACCACATACACAAAATGTATGTTTTACAGAAAAAAATGTATTTTTATTTTTTTTTAATTATTGATGAATGCACATAAGAAAACTGGGGATTCGTTTGTGGAATATCAGTGAAGCTTCAAACTAGTGCTATGGACAACAGCTTCGGTAAACTTTTCAAAATTATTGGTATACCAGTGCTGCTTCAATGTTAAGTGTATTAATACGGTAAATATGTCTGAGCGGCAGTGTAATGAATCAGAATATGTAGAACGAACAGAAAACAAATTTAAACCATTAAACCATAATAACGACATTAATTCCACTTAGAAATTAACACGTATTTATCTAGATGTCAATTTAGATTTAATTGCACAGTGTAACCTGTATTTCTTTCCCTGTAGATTCGAATTTTCGTAAAATGAAGGGTTATATTATATGTGAACAGGTAAAATACGTAAACTCATATTCATAACACGGAACAGGTAACGGTCATGGGTTCGAAATTTCTACTTGTGTTCGTATAACCAACGCGTTTCGACACAAAGGACCCCTGACTGCGAATCGAACCCGGGTCCCTTCACTGTCAGCATTGCTTCTGGTTCACATTCATGCCCACAAAACATACAATGAGCTGTTGTATTATTTTCATAATCTGAATCTATTGCAACCTAAGTGTCTGTTCATTGTTTTATTTATATTAAAGACATGTTCCCAACATCAACCAAAACAAGATCATGTCTTCGCTACCATTTCATTACTACATTCATGTTTGTTTGTTTTTTTAAAATCTTGAACCGAAAATGGGGTACAAATGAACCTTATGTACCTCTGATCACGGAGTTACATTGATAGGTCATGACGTTTTGCACGCCGCACACTTTTCTGGAATACTCTGGTTCCGGCGACTTTCGAACACTATTCTCATGAGCGGCCAAAAGCGGCAAAGTTCCCTAAGCACTGAAGACCCACTGAAGCATTATCACCCTATTTTATTCCCCATCCAGCGAAGTTTTCCATCCATGACTTTGATTTTAACCACATTAATTTTATTTACTCCATAACTAGTGATGGCTGTAGAAAGATATGAAATGCGGATTGTTGAGCGGTCTTGCAGGTCATAAACTATTTATAGCAGGTCTCAAACCTTTTTGCGAGTGAGGGCTCCCTGAAGGGATAAAATAGTCTAGAGGGCTACTTGTTTGATATACTCAAAAAATATATAATAAATACAAACACAATGGTGCTTTTTAAACATTCAATTAACAACATTATGTCAAAGGGATAATGAAATATCTTGATATCCTGGCATTAAAAAAACGTATTAACTTTTTAAATGTTAACATAAACTAGTTAACTTTTGCTTTCCTAAGTGATGTACCTGGTGGATAACTGCTATTGAAGGTCTTGTGGATTGTGGTGAAATGTCTCTCCGCGTTGTGCCTCCAGGATACCGCGATGTTAGTCCCACAGATGAGGCATACACTTTTGCCTTTTACATTTGTGAAGAGAAATACTGTCTCCTACTCCTCGTTAAAGTGTTTTTCTTTTTTGCAGGACCCGGTGCACCATCCGCCATAATTAATCTTTTGTTGTAGTTGTTTTCACCTTGTTTATGCCGTCAGCTTACTACTGCCTCAAATCACAGAAGAGCCTACGATAAACGTACGTTACGTACGTTAACAATAACATGCGTAAACTTCTAAATATTTACATTTTTTAAATGACGATTTCATTTGATGTTTTAATTTTATATTAAATGTTAACATAACACTTTTTCATTTTTTGTAAGTAAAATCAATAATTAAAATTGAGCCTATTTATAGAACGTGCTCAGCGGGCGACTCAGACTACATGCGGGCATCGTGTTGGAGACCACTGATTTACAGTCTAATCACTCCACCCAGCGGTTACAAAGGGAAACGCAAAGCTTAAAGTGTCGTGATATTTTTTGGAGGAACGTAAAGAAGAAATCACGACTTGCTTTTCGGCAAAATGGCGGCGGCGTTGTTGTTGGTGGTGTATACTCTCGGACATTCGGCATTGTATTCTGTTTGAACTCCAATATAGCATACTTTTATTCGCTGGTTATATTGGACAGTTTTTTTATGATAAAGTGTACTTTGCTTTGTTGGCAGTAGTTTGAAGCTAACTATTGCGTAGCTATGGCAAGTGTCATGGAAACAGGTTTGTTTTGTTTCTGTCTGTTAACAGTCATATGTATGTAGCTAATGATGACTACTGAAATCCACACTAGTTATGTTGACTTGTATTAAAATGTATGATTACATTGTACTTTGGAGTTCGCCACATTGTTTGATGCGGTATAGTTTCCAACCTAATGTATTTGTCTATGTAAAATATTCTTAATTATTTTAAATGTTTTCCTCCATTCCAAACAGAGGAGCAGTCGAGGAACCGTTTCCAGTCAGAGTTAGAGTTCGTCCAATGCCTGGCTAACCCAAATTATTTGAACTGTAAGTTAACAAATCCTTGCCCGGTCAATCAGTATGTGACCTTTTTACACAATTACAAAATAAAAACATTTTCTGTCGAGTAGTTGGAATTTAGACTTTTAAAACGTGTTTGTGTGCATGACCTCATGTGTCAGATAAAAATGTCTTAAGTACTATTTCCCCCCTTCCCCTTATCAGTTTTAGCACAGAGGGGCTATCTGCGCGATAAGTCGTTTGTGAATTACCTTAAATATCTGTTGTACTGGAAGGACCCGGAATACGCCAAATACCTGAAGTAAGTTATTCTGTCTGCTGTGGAGTTTAAAACCTTGGTGTGACGACACCACCTCTTGCCTGCATCACGCCAGATCACACCCACTCCCTATCACTCACTCTATAAGGGCACGCTCTCCTCCTCGTTTTTTTACATTAGGTACCCTCAGAGTCTGCACATGCTAGAGCTCCTCCAGTACGAGCACTTCCGCAAAGAGCTGGTGAACGCGCAGTGCGCCAAGTTCATCGACGAGCAGCAGCTCCTGCACTGGCAGCACTACTCGCGCAAGCGCACGCGGCTGCAGCAGGCCCTGGCCGAACAGCAGCCGCACAGCAACGCCGCCGCTAAGTGAAGCTGGCTAGGAGCGAGGAAGGGGGAGGACGCACACGTCGGATGATGAGTACAGCTAATGTCTTTGTGTCGAGAGTGAAATTGATGGAGGAAAAGACTTTCTTTCACGTTATGGATCCACATTACGGGCGGGGGGATTTATCTTGTCATTATGTTTTTTTTTTTTCAAATACAGAATTGTTTTTTTTTGATTGGAAAGTCTTATGGAGAATGATGTAAGTTTTTTTTTTTTTTGTTGCTGCTGTTTCCTAAGTAGTTAAATTGACTGTGCGTTGTTATAGTTTCATGTTTGCGGTATATACACTTCAGTAATAAAACAAGATTATCAGAAGATGTTGATTGTTTATGTGATCTATGCTGTGAGTAGTCCCCTTTCACCTCATGCATTGGATAACAAGCGTTCAAGATCAGTTCTTCAAAATTCTGGTGCTGGGAAACACTTTGTGTGCTGACTTTTGTACCAACCTACTTTTGTTCCAAACATTTACAGGTGGTTACTTAAAATCCGTACCCCAAATTCAATTAACAGCTTATAAAGAACCGTTTGGTTGTGTTGGGAATTTCTCTCTTCATAATGGTTGGGTCAGTCTAGGGACCTGACTTGCCCAGCAATGGGGCTTCTTTATTTCGATGCACATGGAAATAACCCCAGGGTACATCCAAACAGTCTCCGAAAATCAGTCTCATCCCCTTTACAAACCATTAAATACGCCATACCACACAAGCACATGTACAGTGATCAGACAGTCCTGCCCTGTTTATAAACCACTAAATAAGCCATACCACACAAGCACAGGTACAGCCTTCAAAAAGTATTGACACCCAACATGAATATGAGCAATAAAGGCTTGAAGAATCAGCTTGATCGTACACTCAAAATATGAGATGTCTAAACATTTAGTGAGTTAATAATATAAAATATAAAAAAAGGAATATTTTTAAAAATCTAGAAATAGTAATCTTTAGACATAAACTAACTAGCTATATGGAAGAACAGTTCCTTTTTTTGTGGGCTGGTTCACGAACATTCTGAGGTTCTGTGGATACCGGTCAAGAGCACGTTTCATAAAACAGAAAGTTTGTTTCTAATGCCTGTGTGTTCCCCTGACATTGTGGATCTCCAGGATTGAGTAACATTTGAAATCCCGGACCCAGAAGCGTAACAGCTTGGCTGTAAGACTACTTCCTTTAGGGTCAAACACCTGATTTACCAGTCCCATAACAATAGGTTTGCAATACCTGTTGCTTGTTCCCCTTGCTTGTGGGTTGTTTTTTTTGGCCTCGACCACAATGAATGCCAGTAATACACATTGAGCAACATGGGCCTTTAGTAGTTGCTTAGTCATAGAAAGCAATCCAGATTTAATGGCTTGCATTTTATTGCGCAGAAAATAAAACGTGATTACTCAGCGACCTTGGGAAAAAAAATTAAATAATAATGACGTATGTATTGTTTCCCTCACACAGATTAAGTCTAGTCTGGACTTTAAAAGCATTCTCAACGGAGAGTTGACATTTAAAGTGTGATCTAGACCAGCGCCAGACGTGATCTTTGTCTGTGAAACCTCCGCATAGTTTACTTTAGTGATATAAATGCAGTGTCGTGCTACTGGTCAGCTCTTAAGTATGTCTACCTTTATACTGTCTATTTACTGTACTGTAACACCTTTCACCACAATAAGATAGATGGAGCAGCATTTGCTTTTTTATTGCCTACGGAACTTTCATAAATATTGCTAAGCCTTTGATACCGCATGTCGCTTATCGGGCGAGTCATCAAGTCCAGATAAACATGACGGGGTTTAAAAAAAGAACAGTTAAGATTACTCATCTAAATAAACCTTACGTCACCACAGGCTATCAAGGTCTGTGAGTCTGTGTTGTAGCACATCTCGGCCCCGGCATACATTGTTCTTTTTGGCTAGACTGGGGTTTGCTGAATAAAATGTAGACCTAGGACGAGGGTTAAACAAGCACTGTTTTTTTAAATAATTTTAAAATAAAGTTTACACGCAGAATGTTTCTCTGTAACATGTGACCGGTCGTCAAAATTCGAGCAGATGTTTTACCCGTTTGTTCCAATACACAATGGGATCCCAATTGGCCTACTAAGATGTTTGACTGTTTATGTTATAAATCATTACATCTTGAGTGATATTTAAAAAAAAGAGAACGAGACCGAATGAACTACGTCGGTAAAAGTTTAATTACAAACTTTTTGGGACCTGCTATTCGGATACAGGTTATCCGGTCAAGTTTTAACACTACACAATTACGCCACAACGTGGTATCTATTACCCATATATGGCAAACTACTACACACACAGCACGACAATGGAATCGGAAAGTATAGCCAACTATTTGCAGGAACGACTAACACTAAACTAACCCTAACACTGTTTTTATGTATTAAAAAGTTAAAACGTATATATTTGTGTTTGATTTCAGACTCCATGTACCATTTTGCCAGTCGTGTATGATTATTTAGCTCCTGTAGTCTTTATAAACACTACACGATGTTATCAGTAACGTTTGGAAATGCCGGGTAGGCTAAACGCATTGTTAACTTTAGCAACTCCCTGTTGGTCGCTCTATTACCTCCGGGGCGCTTTAAATGTCATATAAAAGGAGGCGGGAGTTACCCATCCAACCACCACGCTTATTCCGTGGGACTAGCTACGGTCCAATACGTGAAATGTATTACGTCATATTGCTTGGTATTTCTACTTTCCCCTTTATAGTTTTGAGTCCAGGAGAGCGAAATTGTGCGATAAGAATGTCAGAAGGAAATCTTATCGTTAAGTAGCCACTGGAACAAACCAGAAACCAAAAGGAACATCCCTGAGATCTTTTCTGTGACAAAAGCCATGTCAAATTCCTACACTCTTTGTAACGGGTGTTTAAGACGCCTGCGTAGCTGGATACCCATCAATTATAAAAAAGAAATCGTTCAGATAATAAAATTAGCTGGACCTGTGGTAAGATTCCGATCTCTCTTTCACATTTGTAAAAAATGTTTTTTAAATTGTTTTTGTTTTGTTATATATATATATATAGAGAGAGAGAGAGAGAGAGAGAGAGAGAGAGAGAGAGAGAGAGAGAGAGAGAGAAATACACTAGAATAAAAGTAGGATTATGCTTTCACAGATTTCTATCCGGACTGATGTAACAGTTAATTGACATTACTCGGTAATATCAAATTCAATCCTTTTCTGTCTTAAAGTTTTCATGTTGACATTCCTTTTCCCTTTTATTCCCAGTTTATCGCTCAGCTTTTGGTCTTTTCGATAAGTTTCGTCAGTGCTGTTTTCTGTGGACATTTGGGGAAGACGGAACTAGCAGCAGTGGCCCTGGCAATAGCTGTAAGTGTCCCGTTAGCAAACTACCCTTACACAAATCTGCTTTGTACAGCTTAATCTTACAGCGTAGTACTCCAATGGTACTGTCCAATGTACCCTAGAGGTTACAGGGTCCATGATATTAACCGTGGTACTTAATTTGTAACAGTGCGCTCGTCGAACAATTTAATATGACAAATGAAATATCGTATTTTGTGAAGCAGAATCCATATCAAATATTGTGAGAGTTTCTTTGTTTGTTTACTTGTTTAACATTGCTACGTGTTTTTTCTTTGCAATTTGTCGCACAGGTGATCAATGTTACTGGTATTTCAATTGGAGTTGGGTTATCATCCGCTTGTGATACACTGATGTCTCAGGTAAGCATATCATTAAATTGCATTGTATTTAGCACGTATTTTTATCCTCATTTGAACTGATTACTGTTGTTGTCGATGTTGTAATAGAAAAAAGGTGAGGTTGTCATATTGCTCTCACCCACAGACTTTTGGGAGCGGTAACCTTATGAGAGTTGGGGTAATCCTGCAGAGGGGAATTCTGATTTTATTGCTAGCCTGTTTCCCCTGCTGGGCCATTCTCGTCAACACTGAACCTATTCTCCTGGCAGTCAAACAGAACCCAGAGGTGGCCAGGTAAGACCACTCAATAAATCTTTACTATTTAAACAAAAATGGAAAAACCCACAGGCCACATTGGAATGAATAAGTAAAATATAATAAATATATATATAATATATTATAATAAATAAAAGTTAATTTAGCACTTTGTATGATAATTAGCCTTAAAAATAATGGACAGAATCTCACTTAAAAAACTATGTACTATATATATATATATATATATAGTTATATATGCTGATTATGTATGTAAAATGTGGTATATCTGGCCTGCTCTGATAAAACTTTCTGTATACCTGCAGGCTGTCGCAGGAGTATGTGAAGATCTTTATGCCTGCACTCCCGGTGAGTAGACACTCACACATGCTCACACACACGCTCACTCACACACACACACGCTCACTCACACACACACGCTCACTCACACACTCACGCTCACTCACACGCTCACTCACACACACACACACTCACACGCTCACTCACACACTCACTCTTACCACCAATGGCTGCAGTGTTTCCAGAGAGATACAGTTTCCTCTCCAGCCTCCTCCTCGTGAGTAGTCGTACTCAACTAGTGTACAACTCAGATATTCACCATTATCTGTGAGACTGATTCCTTTCAATGCAATTGTTTTACACAGGCAACATTCCTTTATCAGCTACAAGGAAGGTACTTACAGAACCAGGTAAGGTTTCCAGCCGGTCACAGTCACATGTTACTCATGCAACCTTCTGATCAAGCCTCCGATTTCAGGGTATAATATGGCCCCAGGTCATCACAGGAGTGGTGAGCAATTTGCTAAATGCTCTGATCAACTACATCTTCCTGTATATAATGGACTTGGGCATGGCGTGAGTATTTTTTTTAAACTTTCTCCGTCACAACTTTGTGAGAGAACTTCTGCATTTATTCATTGTTAGTGACTGATGATGATCTTAGTGACTGATGAATGATCTTAGTTACTGATGAATGATCTTAGTTACTGATGAATGATCTTAGTTACTGATGAATGATTATGTTCCTGCTACATGAAGAAGCAGAATGCCATTGGCTTTTCAGAACTATATTTTTATGTTGCGTGTTGATTTTCTCTATGATAAAATATAATTTTGTTTAATAAAATAATTAAAACCAATATACACTATTGCAAATATATGGTCTTTAGTATATTTATGCGTGGTTTAACTATAAACAGTTTTAAGGAATTCATTTAATCCATTGACAAGTTCTTATTATGGTACCTCAAACTTGTTTGTAAGAGAGTTCTACTGTTTTAAATCCAAATCACCCAAATAGCTCAAAAAACCCTGAATAAACAGATATACCTTACTACTCAGGGTGCCAACACTTCAGTAAATTAACGTTATCCTAATGTTATCCTTACGTTTTATCTACAGGGGCTCAGCGGTAGCCAATACTCTCTCCCAGTATTCATTGGCACTGATACTGTATTCCTACATTTACTGGAAGGGTCTTCATAAGGCCACATGGGGGGGTGAGTTGGTCACCAAGTGACAAATAACCTGGCAAGTAGTGAACTTCAGCCTCAGTAGTGAACTTAAGTAGTGAACTTCAGCTTCGGTAGTGAACTTCAGCTTCGGTAGTG
>JAOVYW010001382.1:34509-49451 GCA_025775045.1 Hiodon tergisus | reverse complement strand
CCAACTTTTCCCGTCAGTCCATTTTTTATATTTTGGTAATGATGACAACAGCAGTATGATGTGGCATGTGGGTGTCCTAATAGCTTTGTTAAGTTAAGGACAGAAACAGTTAGATTGAAAAAAAATGTACATATAAGTGTAGTAGAAGCAGAGGTAAGCTGCGGTACATATAACCGATGTGAAAAGATGGTCTTTATGGATGTGCCCATACAAAAGTTCACCATGGTAAATCTGTAGCCTACATCATGCTGGTCTTCCCTGCCAGCTATATTTGTAAATAGTCTCTGATGAGTCCATGCGTGACTGTGTGTGTCTGTTCAGCAATATGTTCATGCTAACCTGGTTTTCATCATGCTTCCCCTGGGCTATCTGACACACCAACAGGCTTTGACCATGGTTCTCCCACAAATCAAACTTTTATAAGGGCTGTGACAGCAGTCTTAAGAGCAAGGCGTCTCGTTTCCCTCACTATGGCTCCGACTTAATCAATGTCACTCCTTCATTGAAAGACAATCCACAGCAGTCTTTCCCAAGTCCACTGCTAGGGACATACTTTGTGGATCTGCCCTCATCACACTCAAACATACATCCCAAATTTTGGTTTTGTCATTCCTTACACGATGCAACCCCATGTTCTCGCTACTGGACTAGACTCCATAACCTGTGCTGAAGTACATGGGTATTTGCTCTCAGACTGGGATTGGAAGAATTTTCCGTCTGTTTATTTGAGGCTGCCATTACAGGCACGCTCACAGTTTGAATATGCTAACCAAGATAGAGTCCAGCATAGACACTTCAGCTGTGGTGCATTTTATTTATTGACACTAAGAGCATAAATGTTCAGATTTAAAACAATATGGCTATTCAAAGGAGCTTTGTTTCAGATCACCGCCCAAATCATAGGTTAGAAAAATGCATGTATGAACTGAAAAGCAAAGCAACGGCTCTCTCCATGTATGGCTCTCCAGCTCAGTGAAAGGGGCCCTGCCCTGATCCTAGTCTCACTTATACATTCTGTGCACACATTTAGCTGCCAGAATGATTCCCAGGATGACCCTGCAGTCAACCAGCCGCACATGGCTGATTGCAGACAGCAGACAGGTGATGGGAGAGAAGACACACTGGGAAACTTGTCCAACAGGCTTAGCCACCTGGGATCCGTTTATTTACGAATATATTTTGACGGTCTCCTTCACAAAGTGCTGACACTGTCTTGTTATTATTGGGATGATATTAGATAGCAGAAGGCTGTGTCGCTTTCATATATGTTGGTTGGTATATAGTGTTTAAAATTACTTCTAACAACTGAAGATTTGATACATCAACAATTGAAAAACACAAGACTTCAGGTTCCTATGAGGGAGCCGCACCCTCTGACTTAACAAAACATCACTTCAGGGACTTCCGTTTGTCTGATCTACACAAACATGGAGGCATATATAAAGAGCAGTGTCTCACAACTCAAAATATAACTGAAAAGAGGGCTCTGATTAAGAACTTCTATAATGAATGAAGGAAGAACACTAATTAAAGAGGGAAGTCAACCATTGTTTAAACCTCTGCTCCAAGAAATTTATTAAAATGAAAATAAAAAACATGTGTGTGTATATATGTGCACACATTTTAATGAAAGCATATATTTATGTGTACACGAATGCCATGAATACACTTTCACCACCAGCACATCCTAAGTGGTACCTGTACCTCAAGATGTGACGAGCAGGGGAGCAGACAAAACTCCTAAAAACACATACAGGACAGTAAAATATAGTAAAGACCAACACGTGAAAAGACAATCACATTTCTTATAGGGGATAAGACAGGATAAGGATGAGATAGTCATTCTAGGTGAAAGACAGCACTACACTGACTGACGGGGGGAAGAGAACGTGAGGTCTACACATTTACCGACTTGAAGGGTAACCAAGGAAACAACTCAATGCAGAGGACAACCAAAATTAAACGTAAATCTGTGGAGACAACACCCAGATGTTGGTGTGCTTTACATAATCATTAAACCCTGGTCGGAGCGCAGGAGATAACACAGAGTTCTTAATCAAAAGGTGTTCATTTAGCATTATAGTTTATTGTTGATTAAATAAATGGATGAAGTGTTTGAGTGAAAGGAGCATCTCTGGCACTGTGGGAGGCAGCACTGCCGTCCCCCGTTTTAATAGCACGAAGAGGGAATTACACTCATAGGGTAGGCTGAGCTTCTGTCAATGGAAATAGCAGCAGGTCATAGGTCAGACAGCAGCCTTAAATTCTGTGCTTCTTCCCTTCTGGTGTACACTGTAAGCAATATTAAAAACAGTTTCTTTCTCATTTACCCTGTTCTGTATGTATAGGAAAGTTACCAACGAAACAGCCGAACCAAACATTTGAATTGTGTGTTTGATACAGTTTAAAATGAAGACGTAACATGGTGTTTTTGTCCAAAAAGCCAGATGCTCACGCACCAGACATTTCTGATAGTGAAATCTATTAAAGATGAGAGATAACAGAGCAGATTAAATTGAAACACAGGCACCAGCACAGAAATAAGCTTGCTGTCTACAGTACATTTTTGTACGAAAACCAATTTAAAGGAGAGAGAAAGACATGCAGATGAAAGGAATGAGCAGAAGAGAAAATCTCTAATGAAGGTATTTTTGAACTGTTCGTAAGTACACATTGAGGAGGGGCCATGCTCTCTAGACTCGTGCTCAAAGGAAGAAAACAATGGCAATTTGCCTTTCAACAGGGTCAAATGAATTTTAATTATGCCCTTGATTTCCTTTTATCCAAAGACTCACACATGAAATTGAAACAACTTACACTACCAAACCCCACGTTGCTTTTCTGACTATTCAACAAACGCTCTCAGATGTATTAGAAATTAATTCCCTTACTCACAGGTTCTAGACAAAAGCTAGTAAAATAAGGCATTAAAATGTGCAAAAATATAAATTGCTTCATGCAGTCAGAAGAAAAAAAAGCAAAGGCATTAATTTCACAGGCTGAGTCTGACGTGACGATCTGATATCTGCAGGAGATTTATGCTGCATATCAATAGGTGCACGGCTGTTTACAGGTACTCCAGAACAGACTGAGATCCTGCTGAGCAAAAGGGCCTGAGAACAGAAAGAGGGTGTTAACCATGTCCTCTTCATGTACTCCAAGGTCACTGACTCGGTGAGGGCTTACCCCCACAGAGCAGTGTCTTGATGACAGGCTGAACTGTCCAGAAATGTAAATTGCATGAAAAAGGAAATATAAAACAAATGGGGTTTGCATTAAAAGCCTGTTGCGCAATCAAAGCCTCTGTTGAAGTGCGTGCGGTATGGCACTTGAATAAAGCCAGAGCCCTTATCACTAATTTGGTGTCACCAGCGTCTCTCTCTCCAAAAGATGTCTGACGTCAGGCCTTCCAAATGCCCGGTGGCGCCCACTGTTGCGACCTGCAGATGGAACTGCTGACTCACTTGAGCGGTGGCAGAATCTCATGACATCAGCCATTAAGAGGAGTGGGAGCTATGAGTGGCTGGACCTTAAAGCTACAGTGCGTGGCCAACACCAGTGGCAGGACGGCTATCTGTTCTACAGTGACTCTGCCTTAAGGAAATGCCTGGGCGGCTCTTGGAAACTGTGTTGAAGAACACCAAGGGATAGGGTGGTGAACCCCAGCAGATATCTGCTAATGTTACTGAAGCAAGCTCGGTCTGCCCATATCAAATCACTGACAAACCGGCAAATGTGAGAAAAAGACTGCGCATGCACGGCCATAGGCACAGCCATCAGATATGCAGTGGGTCCACCCTTCTGGTGATTCAGAGGGTCATAATGGCATGAAGAATGTCAGGAGGTTGGGGAGGTCATCAGGGATGAAAAGAAGGGACAGAGCTTGGTTGAGAATACTGAAACGGAGTAGTAAATAAAACTCACGGTGGTTTAACGCTGGAGACGGACGAGCTGTGAGATAGTGCACCCGGATTTTGCCTTACAAAACTGCACATGCAAAAACAAAAGGTGAGACAGAAAGAAAACATGTGGGAGATGTCCGTCCGTCCTTCCGTGTGTCCCCGATTCCCTCATTACCAGCCTGCTCTACGAGCTCTCCGTAGGGCTACAAACTTCAAACTGAAGACACCAACAAAAACAAATGAATAGTGTTTTGACAAACAGCACAACATTTAAAGACATTTTTCATAAATAAAAAGGAGAAAGGAAAAAAAAAACTCCTGGGTGCATATTTTCTGATAAACAATTTGCCCGCGGCCAGTTTCTGAAATATACAATGCAGGGATTGGTGGTGGTATTATAAGAAATACATTTACTTTTGCATTTGATCTTGATTTGGAAAACAAATCTTAATTAAAACATTCTAAAATGGTAATATAAATACTCCTTTAAAATAACTTTTGTAACAACATAATTGAATCACATGACACCCTGTACATCTTTTGGGCTTACTGTTGTTTGCGGTCAGATGGATCAGGTAGATATGATGTCACACCAGAGACCAGATGGGTGAGTCTTACCAAATGAGGAGCCTCACATTACAATAGAGGCTCATCTCTCATCACCACAGATAATTACTTTCAGCCCCATTGGCTAAGGTGGCTGGGAAGCTTGTATCATTTACTTTACCAGACTGTATGATCTACAAAGAAGCTTTAATGGCCACTAGCTTCATATTTCGGCAGAGTACAGAACGGTTTTGACTTTGATGTGTTGTTTGTTCACATACAAATAAAAGTTCATTTTCAATCAAGCAAACATCTACAATGTCTAATTAAATGCATACAGTAACCAGGATACAGTGCTTGGACATTTCATTGGATTAGAGACAGAAAGTCCTGATCTACCTCCAGAAGTACTCACCAGCCTTCTGGACAACCATCAGACAATCTTGGCTGTGGAGCTGTTTTTTACTACTGCATGACTGGGACTGGGCCTGGGACTGGGACTGAGACTGGGCCTGGGACTGGGCCTGGGACTGGGACTGGAACTGGGCCTGGGACTGGGACTGGGACTGGGCCTGGGACTGGGACTGGGACTGGGACTGGGACTGGGACTGGGACTGAGGCCGCGACCAAAGATGGATGCCTCTCACAATGCTTTTACTAATGGGTACAAAGCCATTGTGACCCTGAACTATTTTACAGAACAAGGAAAGGGTTTATTTCTATGGGAAGGTATTGTAAAACAAACATACAATCCATGGCCAGGAAGATATCCAAAATGTACTAAGGACTATACAGAATAATTACAGCTTAAACCAGTGACCTTCAGATATTACTTAATCTTTGAACCAAAATGCCAGATGTGATTGGTGATTGTACGCAGTCTGGAGCTAATCCGGTTCCCCAAAGGTCTTAGTGTTTCAGCCCCAGGGCTATTCTAAAGCTGGGGTAATTTCTTCCAGGCCTGCAGGCTACTGCAGAGGGCACCAGGATTCTGAACAATAGCTAATCACCCTAGGTAAATTCTTGCATAAAACTGATAGCAAGGTATTTTGGGTAGTATTTTGGTAGTTTTGCTCCTTCTGTCAATGTGTTTATTCTTTTGAACCACACAGGGAGGATAAAAGAGTCTCTGTAGCCAAATAGTATTTTTTTAAAATAATGAATAGCCATCAACCCCTTATATTATACCAGATTTAAGAAGAGTTTTTTTCAGTAAGGGGGACTGAATCCAAAAACATCAGAGATGCAGCACCAACAAGTGGATAAAAGTAGAGATTAGGACACTGACGGGCATGCAAACACCTTCACAAACAATGGAAGGAACAGATTCAAACACTTAACTAAAAAGAAAGCGAAATTGAATTAATCCATAATTATCAATAATTACAAAAAGGGTAGTTCGCTCCCTCAGAGAGAGAGAGAGAGAGAGAGAGAGGTGGGCACAAAACATAAAGGTGAGAAAAAGAGAGATTTCTGTGAGAAGTGCAGAGGAGCGGGGATACAGGGTCATATGCCTCATGACTTACGCTGTAATGGAAATGTTAGCCGCTGACATGGGGCTGACCTCCTTTACCTCCTTGGCTTTTTGGAGTGCAAGCTTTTTATTGATCGCCTCTTCCTGTTCTTCTTCATCCTGGCCAACGGGAACAGAGAGAATGCAATATGTTAATTATCAAGATATAAAAAACTACAAGGCGTAAAACATTTGTCTCCAGCTGAGACAATGGAACTGCAAACAAGCACAGCCGAACAATAAGAGTGTTCATTTCAGCAAACATTTGGACTGAGTTTCAAGAGAACACAATAAATTCAAAGTAACATCTGTTAATCAACATTGGTTGCAAACTGTAGGTTGATCTTTGCCTGGAAGGTTTCGAACATCCTACCTTTGTGAGTTCCTGTGCATTTGCGAGGTTGTCAACGGCGATGGCCAAGAAGACATTGAGAAGAGTGTCTGATCAGGGGTGGGCTCAGAAAAATCTTTTTGAAGTACAAAACAATAAACACTCACAATTGCATGAACAAAAAAGTACTCAGTATAAGCCTACTAAGTTAATAAATTATTATGTCACTGCAGGCCTATGCCTCACACACGTCGTCTGCCGGCCATCCCATGAAGAGGATACAGTTTCCAAAGAGGGTGAGAATAATGAAGTAAATGGAGGAAAACATCCCCCCGTTTACTCCTCCTTGAGATTCAATCCCATGATACATCACCGCATTCCAGTCCTCCCCAGTGAGGATCTGTGAGGGACCCAAGAGTGTTTAATGCTTTATCATAGGGAAGTGTCAAAGAAAAAGAAAAAGTTCACACTGTGAAGATACAAAGCCCTTTATCTGGTTTGAGGTCGAACCGGGCTGATGTTTCACATTATGTTGGCCTGAGGAAAAGCACGAAGACATTTTTCTCTGTGTGAAAATGATCTGAGATCTGTATTTTTCACTAGGGCATTTTTTGTTTTATTACCTGGAAAACGGTAAGAATAGCAGCAGGGAAGGTATCAAAGTTTGTCGTTGGAGTCTCATCGTCAAAGTTGAACCTTGGGGGAGGAACGCAGAGATACACCAAATTATTTGCTTAAATTATTCGAAGTGCACCAAGACTCTTTTTGGAATTTGGAAAGGCATTAAACAGGTTCCTATTTTAAGATCCAAGCAACATGAATTTGGCTGAAGTCCACGCCATTCATTTTCACATCCTATTGTCAGTCATTAACTGAGCAGCACTGTCCGCATAATACAAATAACAATTTAAGACTATTATCGGCATTGGCAAAATCACAGCCAATATATCAATATACAATTTTGGTTGTGACTAATTGCAAAAGGGATTGACTAATGCCATATTAGAATCGGCGTTCCCTGTTGGGGTGGACCAAAACCTAAAAAAAACAATAGCAATTTCATGGACTATTATTAAATAAAAAAAATACATGTCAAAATAGTTGAATGAATTATTTTAAAATTTTCCATTTCAATATATATTTCAACATATATGTATGTACTTAATTATGTATTTCAATATGTATTTATGTATTTATTTATCTAAATCTTCTCTCCCAGCTTGTTATATTATAACATATCCCTAGGAGGCTCCTGCTGCATAATCCCACCCTCCTGGCTGTCAATTTGACTAAAACGAAATAGCAGCTGCAGCGATAATGACAGTGACAGGAACAGTGATAGCTACTTCCATGACAGAAGGTAGGAGGTGACCCATGCAGAAAAACATGAAACCCTCCCCCCCCCCAACCCCCCACTTCAGGGCACTCCCGCTGAAACATTACTAAAACACCCTTGCAATCAGACCTTGTGAAGAAGCCATTCCTTACTAAAATTTACACATTATATACAATATTCTGTAATATACAAATCATCTCTGGGTTTTCCAGTTGAGTTGATAGTGGATATGGGTACCTACAAATTAAGTTTTCAGGTAAGAAGACTCACAGTATGTTGTTTTTCATTGTCATGTATTCATTCTTTAAGGGGCTGGGTCAGGCGAGAATAAATCTACAATGTACAATGCAGCGATTCTGTTCTGGCAACTCACAAACACAGCACAATAGTCAGCACAATAAAAAAACATGGCCATCCACAAATGATTACCTTTCCATGGTCTACTTGATATTGAATTTAAAATTAGCGAAATATTTAACTGTTTAACCACTTCAAAAGCCTTTCTACTGCATTGCCAGGATATTGGCAACACCTTTGTAATGCATTGCCTGGGTTTTGCAAACACCTCTATAATGCTTTATCAAGATGTTGTTAAGATCTTTGTGATCTTTAGTCGAAGTTTGGAAAACACATCGATATTAAAGGAAGTGTTTCGCCTGGTTTAAGTCATACCCATTTTGATTTCAGTTTTTTCAAATAAATGATGACCTTTCAGATTTAACTGAAGTTAGGTATGGAGTCCCAAAGGGTTTAGTCTTAGGTCCCTTACTCATCAACCACTTTTTTTTTTGCAGACAACACACAGGTCTATCTGTCCGTGAAACCAGGAGAGGACCAGCATATTGCTTAGAAGAACATAAAAAACTGGCTGATATATGACATTCTACATTTAAATTCTGGGAAAACTGAAACAAAAACTGTCCTAGGCCCAAAAAAATCACAATAACATCATATTATACTACGAGTTTTGAAGGCAACCCAATTTGTTTATCAAAGACCTTGGGGTAATTGACTCAAATCTCTTATTTGAATACCGTGTAAAAAAATATAACAAGAGCAACATTTTTTCCATTATAGAACTATTTATTAAATCTGACGTTTTTTTCCGTCTAAAGGATACAGAAAAACTTTGTGACCTGTAGATTAGACTATTGTAATGCCCTTCTTTCAGGCAGCCCACAGACTGTGACCAAACCATTACAACTGGTTCAAAATCCTGCCTCTAGTTTCTTAGGTAAGTACCTCCATTTTTAAAACCATAAAAACAAATGTATCTGTTCAGTTTGTTATTTAGCCATCTTGGATGCTAAGATAATGGGTGGAATTTGGCCACATATTTGCTCTTGTATGTAGTTTATTTATGCTTGAGCTACATAATGTTCTACAACACTTAACGTCGGAATTCATTTACCCTGTCTTTCCTTGATTGTCAGCTTTTAACCATATTTCTCTTTTCTTGAGTCTTTTCCCAACCCCTCTCCCTGGCTTGGGAGTGATCAGCTGATGCAAAGAGCGATATCGTCTCCAGTGCAGTTCTGGCAGCAAGATCCAAAAACGAAAAATGTTCTGTAGTGCACTGTTGGCTATCCCTCTACCCTTCCAGAAAATGCTGAAGCTATCATCTCAGCTCCTCACTGATTACATTACAATTCAGTTTTATTCCATGTGTGTCTACTTTTATGACATTTTGCAGGAGATCTCTCGACTGCCCCTGGGGCCAGGGAATCATTTTCCAGCTTTTCCTGCTTGGCATTTGGTTTTCTTTATTTTCTCTGGAAAATGCAATCTGTTTAGTGCTTGGTGACGAATGGTATTAGTAAAAATGTGCTGTAAAAAATTAGATAGCCAAATAGGGTGTTAAACTAACAAAGTAATTCATTCAGTAAATTAATAAGATCATTTAAAAAATGTAACCTATTTAAATGTAATGTAATGTTTATGGGTGATATTGAATAATGATTTAATAATACAATAATACACTTAAATATAAGTGTATAAGTTCATATAATAATACAATTGAATGCATTGGTAAGATGTTGGCCATTACTCTGGCAATACACTATAGAAATGTTGGCAAAACCCTGTCAATGCATTCAAGATGTGTTGGCAACATCTGGTAATGCATTGGAGAGATTTTGGCAACACCCTGTCAATGCATTCAAGAACTGTTGGCAACATCCTGGTAATGCATTAGAAAGATTTTGGCAACATACTGGCAATGCATTAGAGAGATTTTGGTAACATACTGGCAATGCATTAGAGAGATTTTGGTAACATACTGGCAATGCATTAGAGAGATTTTGGTAACATACTGGCAATGCATTAGAGATATTTTGGCAACATCCTGGGAATGCAGTGACAATGCATTTAATGTATTGACTTTCTAATAAAGTATATTGCATTGCATTTGTATTACGTACATTTTTAGTCGGGTTAGCACCAGGTTACTGGTGTTTTACAGAACACCATAATGGAAAAAGCCACTAAACGCCCAAACAGTTCAGATCTCTCTCTGCGGGGTGAGCGCAGCCAGGACAGCTGTCCCACCATTTGGTGAAATATTCTGCTTGAACCTGTCATCCAAATGAAATCAAATGGGGTCCAACAAGAAAAAGACAGCAAGTCTCCCCCTTGAGAAACTAGCAAAAAAATGACTCCTGTCACGCTGCCTTGTTCACAGGCTTCCTGTCTGCTGTCCAGCTGAGGTGGAGGTGTATATCAACGAGATGGACCTGTCTCGTAAGATTCAAGGGTTACATGTATGCACCGTGCAATCAAGGTGCATGTATTCTCAGCAACATATACCTTTGAGCTCATTAATGGGAAGCATTAGCAGCTGACCACCTCAGATCTATTCAGTTCCACCAGGTCTATAAAACCAGAACTAAACTTATACAACCCTACAAAAACAAACATAAAGGCTTATTCATCATGGGTAGGTTTGACAAATTCACAGAAGGGCAAAACATTTTCTTTTATAACAGATTTGAGAATGTCCTAAACTAATAATACTTTTGAGCTCTTTTAAGGTGGTCCAGAACCAAAGGGAGTACGGAAAAAACATTTGCACAAATCAAAATTAGTTTATTTATTTGGCACTGCAAATAATGGTAATGCATCTCGGCTTGTCGCAACGTATCCTGCCACTACATGTGGGAAGGGGTGAGGAAGTACAGCTAGATTCCTCCTAGCCGCCTCCAAGTCTGTTCTCTCTTTCACACTCTGCAGGGTACACAACCCACATGAGCGGTTCAGAATCAACTGGAGAAGTGCCGCTTCCCTCTCAACAGCGCAGCCAGTCATTTTTTATGAGATTTGGTCTGAATAAACACCCATACTTTAACTATAAGTATTGATGTGCACATGCCGCATTTCCATCGCACACACACAGTATCAAAGCTGATGGGATGATGGGCAAGGATGAACAATCGCAGTTCCATAACCTCCAAAATCTCTATAAAGCCTCTGTATTCATTATAAATCGTCATAAAACATTTCACAAACACAACAGTCCACTGTGGCAAGTGCTGTGTGGTGCAACCAATGTCTGCTAGACAGTTTCTTTGTCATTAATATTGCTCCATATTCATGGCTACTGTATTGATCATGGGCAGCCTCTCTGGCTGCTCCAATCTGTGCGCCTCATTAACTACTATAAGTAACATGCATGATGTATGAGGACGAAGGCGCAAACGTGCAAAAATGATCTGAGCATGAACTTATAATGGCCTGTGTTTAATAGGTTTCTATTTGTCTTGCAAAATATAGCGCTGTGCTCCACGCGCGGCACACGTCCTCTGAGATTGCACGTTATTGTGTTTTCTCTCGATAGAGCCGGGATCAATATCTGCGGTTTTGAGCAGCTAAAAGGGGGGGAGAAAGGGGGTAAGAACAGCTAATAAAGAACTCTGAGTCAATCCCAGGGGACTCTTTCATACTGTTCACACAGACACCAGCACAAATCAAATGACCAAGACTACCCGTGGCACACAGCTACACATTGTGAAGTGTCAGGGGGTTGTCGTATCGCCATGGGCAACTTAAATATCCCACATAAACTCCCTAGTTTAAATGAAATACGGAAAAAAAAACCTAATCTTCTGCTCTTCCACACTTACGTACATAAACGCAGCTCGGGTCCTTCCTGCTCTGTAATCCTAATGGGACAGAACTTCAATATAACCAAAAGCAGACACACAGCCCTCTGGGGGAAAATACCAACAGAACTAGAGCTCTGAGGTGTGATATATATATATATACATACATGCCTATTCTTTATGCTGCGAGTAAACATCGGGGGGAGCTGCACCCACCCCATTTTTGATCCTAGTCCATGAGCAAATGCGTGCCTTCCCCCAGCTCACATGTCCATTCCTGTTAATCTTAAAATGTCCTACTGCACTCTGAATTCATCTATTGGGACTTAATTAAACCCCCTTACAATAGCAGGCATTGGTGATCTGCGGCTACTCAATATGTTTGAAATGAAAAAAACAAAATGACAAACGACAACATGGGTCATTATGGGTGCTGGTGAGATAGTATTCTCCTTGCTGGTTATTAGTTAAACTCTTCGTCACATGTTAATGCAATCCGTACACGTATGGCTTTTATTTTTTATTTTGCAAGACCCTTGCTGCACATTATTTTATGTAATGGATGGCAGTGTGCAATATTAAAAATTTTCATAAAACTTGCCCTGAGCTGTTTCCTATTTAGAAAAGGATTTTGAATTATGTCAAATACAGTTTCAATATAATTAATACACAGAGGTGTGACATTGATTACATGGGTAAATGAAACTCATTTCGTTCAGCTAGATTCGTCCAGCAAAAACATTAATTTCTGGCACGACACTTTTCTAATTTTCAGGTCCAATGTGATTGCACATTCATCTACAAGTGAAATGGCAGCCTATGGCAATAGCATTAAAGAGGAGATGAGCTTAGGCCCTTTCTGCTGGCAATCAGCCACGTAATTAATAAGAGAGAATGGGCTGGCTCTGAACAGAATTATAGTAGTTTTGGCTCAGTCTAGTTGCTGTTGACCTAACCTTCTGACTCACACTACTGGGGGTGTTGAAGCTCTGCCATTCTTTAGTAGCAGTAGTAGTAGTAGTAGTAGTAGTAATTTATTTATCCCCCATGGGGGAAATTGTGAAAAGAGCAGGTGGGTGGGGGGGAGACAGGTCTTAATTGGGATTTAAATTTGCCAAATTTTTCACCCAGAATAAATGTGCCGAAAAAACTATTTAAAATTATCAAAGGATTTCACAGTGTATTTTATCATATCTTACCTTCCATACTAATTCCATACAAAAATTGTAAAAACAGAAAAAAGCAAAGGTTATAATGACTCTGCTTCCTGCAAGCCAGGAAATAGATTCCTATTCATAGTTTAGTTTCTAATCTTGTCAGATCTCAATTACCAATTTATGAGTTCATTTAATTATAGCCTAAATTCAGTTCCGAGAATTAACGCAGTTTGGAAATAGCTGTTTAAATATTGTGATGAAAGGCTTTTTCTCCTTTGTTGGTGAAAGAAACAGTGGCAATTTAATCTATACCGGAGTCAACTCAGTAAATAATGAAATTGTCAAATCAAAATTGCAACCCAAAACCCATGAAGAACAAAGGAGAGATGGTCACATGACATTAATGTGATGTGCCAACTGCCAGACATTGATGCCTGCCAACTGCCAGAACCTCATGAGAGGTTCAATGAGAGACACAGAATCACTGTGATGCTTTTTTCTACCATATTGAGGTGATAAAATGGCGTGGCCGAGAGGAAAAAAGAGCACATGAAGACAAATTTTAAATCACTGTGCAGCCAATCTCAGTCATTGCATCATATTTACCATCTATGCTATCAATCTCTTTGTCAGAAAAAGGTTGACAATTAAGGTAAAATTAGATCACTGGAATTGAGGATTTTCTTTACGATCTTTCAGTCATTATCGGTAAAAGAGTCAATTAGCCGATATGTTCTGAAGGTACACCTCCGTGTTAAGCCCCTCCTCACCAGCCATGCTCTCCACCTTTCTGCAGCGGATCCCTGGTCCAGATTCAAAACCAAAAAACGGGAGCAAAGACTAAAAAAGCTCAGCGGTGGTGGCTGGGAGTTGGGAAACCCTGAGGGTGCTCAGGCAGGTGAGTAATGGATGTGCATTTTTTCACCATCTGATGACTTTCTGTGTCCTACATGTCAACCATCGCCAGAAAGAGAGATAGAGAGCACAACATTGAGAACCTCTGAATTTGGCTGGTCGGTTCTTTGGTTTTTCTCCCATACATACGGCCCAGTCCAAACCAGACCACACAGGTTACACTGAGTGATCAGAGAGAGGGGCAATCAGGGAGGGAGATGTGCATCAAGGAACTCGGCAGGGGCAGGATGGGGTGGTACTCACTGCCCTCCAAAGAGCTGCATGCCTAGTAAGGCAAACACCACAATGAAGAGGAAGAGAAGGAACAGGAGGCTGATGATGGACTTCATGGAGTTGAGCAGGGAGACCACCAGGTTCCGAAGGGAATTCCAGTACCTGGAACAGTTGAGACATGGTAATTGAAGAACACACCGCTACAGTAATTCAAGCATATGAGGCCAGCACCAAGGGAGGGCCGGTTGATAGGCTGAAGTTTTCATTAAAGGTGGAGAGAATGCATAGGCAGACAATAGGAAACTTTGTGGATATAGCTGCTGTACTGAGGGTCTCACCATCATTCAGTGACACTTACTTGGTAACTTTAAAGATCCGGAGCAACCGGAGGGCTCTCAGCACACTAATGCCAAAAGAGGCACCTGGCTTGACTGCTGCCCACACCACCTCGAATATACTTCCTACAATAACCTGGAAAGCAGGAAACCACAAATGCATTTCAGCTGTCATTCACTGCCAGGCCTGGCAGCCATCCCAGACAGACATCAAAACATCAAAACAGAGACATGAAAATATTGTCCGCCCATGATTGCCGTTACCATTGGTGCCCATTAATAATTCAATGAAAACAAGTTAGGAACAGGGAAGGCTCTCGGGGGCCCATTGAGACTCACCCCAAAGTCAAAGCAGTTGAAGGAGGAGTGGAAATAATTTCTAGGTCCTAGGCCATACATCTTTAGAGTCATCTCAATCAGGAACAGACCCAGGAAAACAAACTCGGCCAAGTCTGCCAAGACGGACACCAAGCAGAGGTACAGTGAGCAAGTTTAACGCAAGTTCATTCTTCTATTCACATACATATCGTGACCTCTATCACATTAACAGATTACGAACCAAAACACTGCTGCCCTCCTGACGCTCTTCTTAAAGGT